>DWJK01004952.1:0-11526 GCA_018248815.1 Croniades pieria auraria
TCAGCCTATCTCAGTCCACTGTTGGACATAGGTCTCCCCCAATGAGCGCCATCGTGCCCTGTCCTCGGCATGTCGTATCCAGCATCTGCCTGCGGCCTTTCGTAGATCGTCATCCCACCTATTATTACCTCCCATTATTAGTTATGCTTTTTGAAATTAATATTCAATTGGTCACCGTTAAACTATTTTCATATATCTTACCAGGTGTACAGGCAGAAACTGTATAATAAGATAATCAATTTTCTTTCTAACCTCTTGTGTTCCTTATATCCATTAATGTATGCGTATGTTAGAAAATAAAAATTATATATTATTTCGAATTTTTTTCTCTCTTTCGCACATGATATATTCATAGGAGGGTGAAGAAAAACGAATAATCGATGAAGAAGGACTTCGTATAGGTTCGAAACAAGGCGGGCCATCCTGGAAAACATACGTGAGTAAATCCGGTACATACCTATGTATGTATGTGTATATCCATGTTTGAATAAACCTAGTCTATTATAGTCGACTGTTATTGACTGAACATTTACTTGTTGTTAGTGTTAACATAATTTTGTGTTCTCTTTAAATGTATCAACCGTTGGTGAAATTACATAAAATAAAATAGACATAAAACGAGAATTGCAGAGAACTTGGAGTGCTAATGTCTCAATCCTTACAGATCTGACATGTTTAAATTCATCTCTCTCTTCATGAACCACTACCAACATTTAATATAAGTATGTAATTTACAAATGTCCAACTCCTGCAGAGTCCTGTCTGTATACGGATGTAGTATAGTCTGCTCCCGAAGGCATAAATACGGTTCCTTATCGCAGTTATTTACGCGCTGGCTATCGCAATATATTGTCGATTTCCGGCCACTGCTGGCGAGTAATACGCTTCCGGAACGCCCCGCGCACCGCCCTCCTCGGAACGCGTAATGCGTTCTGCGTAGATAGCATATATCTAACGAATCTAATGCATTTATGAACCGAGTGACGTATATAGAAGGAGCAAGTCCGTTTGGATAGATATATTTGGCAGATGGCGTTCTCTGCCTACCTCTCAAAGATCCTGAAGTGGTAATATAAATACGAGTATAATAACGTATCTGCCTCGTTGGTCGAGTGGTCGCAATCGTGACTGCCGAACGGGAGGTCCTGGGTTCAAATCCCGGGTCGGAGACTATGGGCATTTTTAAATTCAGAATTTATAGTAGTGACTCGGAGTCTGGATTAGTGCCCGGTATATAGCAAATTAAATGTGGACAAATTAAGAAAATTATTGGATATGTTATACACAGTCATAACTAATGGCTACGCGAGATTTAGTTTAGTGCCTTGGTTTAGAAAGCAATATATGTTCTTAATTAAGGCTTTAGCTATTGGTATGCTAAATTTCATCGAAAATGGTACATTGATTGAACAAAGAAAACGCAACAGACAAGCCGACATAAGCCGACATAAATACTCATCATAACCTTTCTTTGTGTCACCATCTCTTGGGCGTTTTAGCTAACGTCAATAGCCAAAATTATTTTAGTGATAAATTTTTTCTGACTAAAGTGCTAATAAAAAGAGAGCTGGTTAAATATTCCTTTTATTAGCTTCATATTTATACCCATAATATAAAAAACCCATTTCAAAAACTGAAAAGTGATATAAAAGTTTTATCATATTTAATATTGTGTGTTGGAATTATGTGAGAAATGTATTTATTTCTGACTCTTATTATATCGCTATGCTAGGTAACTAACGGGCTAGGCAGCAATCACCAAGTACCAATTATCCTTACAGACCTGACATGTTTCTACACTCATCACTATCTTCATGCACGCACGCCTAGTCCAAAATCATGTTTATTTATTACGTCGTTACTTTTACTTATACTCTCTACCATTAAACAGTAATCGTAGATAATGTATCGAAAAATATATGCGCATATTGGTAAAGTCATTTCTCTCTGGTCACATTAAGGTTCGCAACGTCGCCGGAACCCTAAACAAACATGCTACAGTTAATCGACGGTGAACCGGTGGGGTCAGTCACCACATTAGCTGATACTTGACCGAGACAAAATGTAGACGATGGACTAAATGTAAGGGAGGGGGCCCATCGGTACAAAATGAAAGATTTCTGATAGGTTCGATTATTTCATCTTATACTAGTGAGACATATAACTTAACTGGTGACTCGTTTGGATGAACTACACTATTCTGTCTACCCCTTTAGGGGGATGAAAATGATGCATGTAAAGTATTAAATAACTCAGTTTATACCTAGATATGCTCACTTTCAATTGATAATATTTATATAATTATTTTCAGTGAAAAATTGGACATAGTTAAATTAAAATATATTAAATGTTATTAAAATCTTCGTTCGTAAGGTTTTCAAAATACAATTTACATTGGGTTTGTCATCATTATCAGCCCGTCCCCGTCCATTGCTGGACATAGACCTCTACAATAGCACGCCACTGAGCTCGACCTTCAGTTCGTCTCCAACTGCTGATATATTATCCATATTGTGTTACTATCGTAAACGTATTCATTTATATATTTTGTAATAATGAAACTGAAAAAGACGAATTAACAGATCCCAAATATTTCTATGCACTAAAGCATATATGATTTCCAAATATGTAACCTATTTACTCTCATAATACATTATATACATTTCTTACGCTTCATGAAACTCCAAGCGTTATTTTCAGTTTCAGTAACACATCTAAGTGAATGGACGTACATACAACTTCAGTCTAAGTAAATATTCCAAGAATATGTCTACCTACCGTTGAGAAGTTCCTGGAACGCCGTAACCACCTTGGACAAGTTGAGCGGCACATAACATCGCATCTTCCTTATGTTATCAATATAGGAAAATACGTCTCTGCAGATGTTCTTGGAAAGCCATAATCACCTTACATAGGATGAGTTACAAAAAGTCTCAAATTCTACACTAATACTCATTAAAGATATACATTCCCAATATTTATCAGTTACGTTATACCTTCCATTATAGAATGGTGGTAAGCCTACACGAGGCACCGGACACAAATCCAGGCTTCAATCTACGACTGGAATTGTTCCAATTAAAAAATACCTAATACCCTATCCGGTGATCGAACTCAGGACCTCTCTCGCAGTCACTCGACCAACGGAAAACCAATTATTCTTTAAATATCATTATAATATAGTATTCATTACACAGAGCCAACTAACCAATTACTGAGAGCTAATAATCTCGTCTTTTTAGGGATATCACAAATACATTGCATGAGATGTTAGTAAATTGAGCAGTTGGTATATACTGTATCGCCAGTATACTTGACTGAGGTTAGAACACCACTCTACCTACGAGACAGAAATAATGTACATAAAAGACATTATTTAATGTGTGACACTCGGTGCCTAGAACGTGACTCGTTCCATGTTTTTAATTTCCGTCCCACAATTAATCATTTCTTCACCAAATACCGTTTCTTGTCCATTACTCACCTATATTTAAGTTACCATTTTCTTAGTCATTCCACAACTTTAATGTTATTGGAAAACGTCATTAATAACCAACGTTTAGTCAAATGATTTTGATTTGACAATTCAATTGCTAGAACATGAATATGACGGCTTTTAATATTAATGTCATATCAATGTGTTAGCTCTTACGCGAAAGAATCGACTCTACATTCGCACGTATGAATTATATGGAAAATAGCCACGAGTAAAATATTTGGAGAAAAGTTAATGTAAAACGTTCTTGTCGGCTCAATTAAGTGATTATTTTGAAGCCTGTCCCCTTGTAAATATTGTAACGTGGACAATGTTTTCGATTTGCTTCCTGGCCGGACATAATATTAAAAATACAACTTTGATAATGTATTTTCCGCCAGTTTCATCTTAGCCTTTGTTAGCGTAAGTGGTGTCAAAAAAAACCTTGAGAGAAAAATTCTAGACTGTAAAACTGATTGCAAAGTGCTGTTCGTTCATAATTAGATTAATGATTGTCACCAAGTCTATTAAAGTCGAATGGGATATTTGAAAATGGATTTAAACACTTTATTTGTATTTGTCACCAAGGTACACTTGTGAGATTATTCTTTCTTTTATTTAAGAGCTATTATCGTACGGATGTGTTTTAGTATTTGTTTCGCTGTTGGTTACAGTTTGCATTATTTTCCCGCCCGTCACAGACCTTCGTGTTTCTTACTTAAAATCTTAAGCTAGCTAGGGTAGTTGTTTCAGGGGTTAACGGTTCTAACTACTGAGCCAGAAGTCGTAGGTTCGACTCCTATGAAAGACAACTTGTTATGTGATACGTGCGAGTATTTATTCCTTATTCATCATCACCGGCTTGGTCCAATTCACTACAAGATACAGGTCTCTTCAATTGCACGTCACAGAGCTCGATCTCCGGGTTTTCG
The DNA here is from genome assembly GCA_018248815.1 of Croniades pieria auraria. Lineage (NCBI taxonomy): Eukaryota > Metazoa > Arthropoda > Insecta > Lepidoptera > Hesperiidae > Croniades > Croniades pieria. Next base: position 4,408 of record DWJK01004952.1, read on the forward strand.
TTTTCAACCGTTGCAAGTCATTTTGCGTATATTGTCACTCCACCCAGTTGACGGGATTCCTTGGTTACGTTTGCCACGTGGTGTCACTTCACAACACGTCTACTCCAACGGCTATCAGTTCTGCGACAGATGTTACCAACCCACAGCTACTTCCTCATCTTTGTAGTATGTACATATGTATAGGTATGTTTTTTGCTGACTATTTGCTATAATACAGGCTCTACTTGGCTTAGAATCACTTGACCTTATTTGACTTACCCTTACCTTGAATAACATGCACAAATTGAAGAATGTATCTCCCAACTCCCTCACTCCTTTCCCGAACGCTGTCAAACTCTTTTTATAATGTAATAGTGAGATATCTCGGGTATACCACAGCGAGCTCACGCTGCACATGTAATGAGCGGAGTAAACTACAATTAGCAAGCGGAGGGCGGCAGGAGGGCGAGTCGCGTGCCCTCAAGAACACTCCGCTTCGCCACTGCTGCGGTCACTAATTGCCTTATTGATTGCATGCAGCCCCTCTTGTGCCACTGACGGTGTAATGCTAATAGGTATTTTTATAAGAATATTATTTTGTAAGAGAATAACTCAAATCTTGATCAATGCTTCGCATCATTAGCCCGTGTCAGCCCGCAGCTGGACATAAGAGTTCCCTAAGATATTTTTTTGCACGTAATCCTCGCGCTGGGCAAACAGGTTGGAGATAGGTTATGTTAACTTGACTATAAATTAACGTGTTGCCTAACTTGAAGAAATATAGTAAAAATTAGTTATAATAATTGTCTTGGAATAATTCCACAAGCTGAGGCACTTATTTGTTAAAATACAAATTCTGAATGAACGCGTGAATTAATAAAGACACCTTACACACACACATGTACCCAAACAATTTTAGTTTTCGCAAATTTCTAATGTATATATGTGTTCATATATCTAGCATATTTAAGAATTCTAGAATATTCAATTTTCATAATATTTAGAACGATTAAGGAATTACGCAATTATTTAGATGCAACCACTTTTTCAATTTTAGCAGTCTCCAGATAATATTTCGGAATCATATACAACTAAGAAAACAATTCAAAAGTAGAGTACATAGCATATTTCAAGAGAAATATAAAGTAGGTACGTACGTAGAAATTCATAACGGTTCAAGAACAAAGCATGGAAACGCGGCGGTACAGATCACATGTACCTTAGGATGATTGATCGCGTGGTGTGATAGCAGCGATGGGCACAAAAACTTCCAACTCTTGCATTTCAGAACGACGCGGCATACAAACAACTTACGATCTTATTAACGAAGCAATAGAGACGAATCGACGAGGCTTAGTGAATTGAAACTAGCATACTAATGACAGGCTTTTAAAAATATACGATACTCGTCACCTCGTAATGGCGTCGATATGTTACCGACATCAATCCGCTATTCTGCTCACGTCTGCGGCGGATCTAATTAATTATGGTAATTAAACAACCCGCTGCGGCTGGTCTGGACGTGATCGTTCAGTGGAATTTTGAATCCTGGCAAGTTTTTGTCTCGCTCTTATACGGATGAACTTTACAGATTTTACGGATGAACTTTACAGATTTTACGGATGAGCTTTACAGTTTTACAAATTACATACGCTTTGTAAATAACAACCACATAGTCATCTTCATAATCATGCTGTTTAAGTCTACTGCTGGACATAGACCTGACCTTACAGGTTTGTGCCTATAAACTCCGCCTAAATATGTTTTCTAAAGCTTTTATTTTCCAGTTTAAATATTCATTGGTTATGAGAAGGAATTATTATGATTATAGAATGCTATTGCTGAAAGGGTGAAGGAAAACAAAGTGAGGAAACTTGCACATGTAACAGTTCTTTGTGAATTTTCCTAAGCGATTTAAAGGTTGATGGTGATGTCACCAATGTTGATGACGATGTGATGTGATTTTAAGAGAATCAAGGCAATGATTAATAATATGTATTTTTGAAAGCCTCTTGTGAGTTCTATTTTATGTATAGGTGGTTCCTTAAACCAGCTTTTGTACAACTTAAGATCTAGTACCTACTATATTACTGAGTTCTGGTAAAGACACTATTAAGGTTTCCCGAATTTGAACAAAGATCATTCCATTTTAATCTTTAGAACTTTAGAAAAGAAGACTCGAAATTTCTCGCAAAATGTTTAAAACCTAAATATCGTTTAGTTTTCAAAATCGTCACTGAAATCTAAATATCGTTGTTAACATCTTAAACAGCTTGTAAAGTAAATTTATAATTAGAATTAATTAATTTTGATATTCGATAATTTCTTTGCATTTAATACTCAATTAATTTATTATTATTATTTATTTATTTTTTTAATTCGTATAGCAAGTAATGTCATTTATTTTAATTTAATAATTTTTTTTTTCTCAATCCCTGTTACATTGTAAATCGCATGCTGTTTGTACCTATAAGTGAAGTAACACTTACCAATATTTGAATGCTAGTGTAATATTTTATGTATTGTGATTGCTTCGTTGGTGCAACTAAATAAATAAATAAATTAACTTTAGGGATTTATTTGTCTTTAGTCAGATCGGTCTTTTGTTACAAATTATATTTTATTATTGGGCTATTCTTATATTAGCTATTTTCTAAATGTAACGTCCCTTATTTATTATCTCCGTGTTAATATATTATTTCTTTTATTGTTCTGTTAAAAATGCAGTTATCCGGCTTGACCTGTTGGCCAAGCTGCGTTATGTTCTAGGAACGGACTGAAAATCAATGGACAAGGCTGTGCACGGCGAAAGCCGTGGGCAGTAATTTTTTCATAGTATACTCCAGGTTTTATTTCCTTATTGTCCGATTCAATAAGAATATATGGAGGGCTGGATGGTAAGCAACTTAGAGCCAGTAACAAACATATAATTTTCCTAATTTTACTACTTTTGTCGCGCTGGGAGAAATTCATGTGCGATATATATTTTTTAATGCGCTCACGCTCAAGAATAGCCTTTTTATATCAATGCCTGATTGATTTAGGTATAGAATGATATAAGTGCGACAATTTCTATATTTATGGCTATGATATACATTTAATATAAATGATAGCTATTTTTTGTATAAGAGTAACGATTATCTGTATTTAATGGAAACTGTCTCATCACTATCAACTCTTTTTTAGTTTCACTTTTGGACAGGGGTGGACTTTCTGATTGAAAGTGTTAAGATCACGACCAACATTGTATTAAATGCATTTATCTTCTCAATTCAGTCGTACGTGTATTTTATCGCAATAAATTACACAGGTCTGCGATGTAAAAGATTGTGAAAAATTTCATATCAAGCGTATATACATATTTGTTATTTGCTTCAAATAAATGCAATTTTTAAAATTGCCTAATAAACTATATCGAACACAAATTGTTAATTTGCGATGATCTAAAATTAAAAATATGCACACTTTTTGGTTAAGCAAAGTAAAATAGAATTTACGTAGAACGTTTATAAGAAATTTACCAAATTTGGTAGACTCCGACAAAGTATTGGTTCCTCCACTTCTCATGAAACTTGGATTATACAGTTTATAAATACCTTGATAACTTACAATATGGAAACATTTCTTTCATTTGTCTTTGTACATTTTTCCCAGGGTTATCTAATGTTACGTTGAAACAGGGAATATTTAAGAAATATGGAATAACGCATTAGGAAACTCATTGGGGATGTAGAATTTTATTAAGTGATGATATATCCGGAACAAAATACCTGATGCGGTTTGATAATTGTATTGCTAAGCTTTCAGGTAGCAAAATATGTGATGATTTAAAAATAATTTGCAGGACATTTCAAACGTCTTTAAATACCAGGTTGCAATCCTATTATCCTTAGATCTTCTAAGGCATGTACAATCTAGTACTTTTTGTAGATGATTTTAAGATTTATCATTCTGTAGAACATTATTTTGATCTATCATGGATAGTCTTAGCAACGCAAGCGATTTAAGGTTTAAAATATCGGTCTTTGGTTAAGGCTTAAAATATAATAGTTTGGGTTAAAATATAGGCGTTTCAGTAGGCGTTCCTATTGTTTTTAAAACAAAATGTATTTTATTAGGCTGTAGCCTTTGTTACACAGTGATAATAGGAAATTCTACTGGTGAAAGGAATTTGTTGTATTTTATGTTATAAACAATGCGAACGGAGACTGGTAAAATCATTATTAAGTCACTGAAGCTGTTGAACATATTGTCCACGTAATAAAATGTTTACAATGATTAACTTTATTGAAGAAGCTGAATAGAAGTTGCCCGAACTAAATTCCACCGTTTAGCTAACAATAACGGCCGATTGGCCGGTTCGATAATTATTGATCACCAATTAAAATGACTATTGACACATGTCTTCTGAAACATTCATATACCGCTATTTTTATTCAAACGAGCAAATACTCTGTTTATCAGCCAGCTGATAAATTACATTTTTATATCAATTTCTAAATACAAACTTATATACTCATAAAATTTTACACCTAGCTACAGAAAAAAAATTACTCGTACTGATCATACAAACAAATCTTTGTCTTAGTTGGAAAATAATTATTATATATTTTAATATTTGACACTCAGTTTTTTCTGCCTGCCGCGTAAGAAACTTAACGTGACAATATGTACATATATATATGTATTTGAATGCAGATATCGAGGAACACCAGTGCTATCTCGGTTACATAGGTTAGACACTGGCTTGTATGGGAATGAAAGATCGTCAAGGAAGTATGTCAGATCTGTAAGTATGAGGATATTTAGCACTCAGTGACCTCAGCATACCCCGTGAGGGTTCTGATGGAAGGCTTGGTGATCTAATGACAATAATGAATAATATAATTATTAAAGAATTTGTATATCATCATTATTACGGACGCCATCTTCTACAAATAAGGGCGGTTATTTATACTATAACATACGCTTGCCGAATAGCCAGGGAGGCGGCTTTTAGAGATCATATCGATCGGGCTCTCTTCCGCCCACACCCTCAACCCTCACAAAGGATGTCTCCCCCCAACCGGGAAGTCCGCTGGCGGGGTTTTCTATTTCATTAGCTTCGAGTGTGTGGGAGTACCGGAAATTGAAAACTCTGTCCTTTATATCAATAAAGTCACCTGCGTGTGAAGTAACTATATTTAGTTCGCAGGGTCCAAGACACTTTGTGTTTATTACTTTAGATACCAGAAACCAGTCCAGAAGAAAACAATCATAGAATAATATCCAAATCGTATATATATATTCCATTGCGATCTTAGAGAATACAGAAACTGCTTTATCACGATAAATTTTTCTTTCTCCCTCTCGACCTCTTTGATTATTCCACCATTGGAACACGGGTCTCCTCTCAGTGTTGAGGTGGTGAAAGCAGTATACTGCCACGGTGGCTAAGAGCGGGTTGGCAGACTTCACACCCCTTAGACTTTTTTGTTGTAAACTCTAACGTGTTCAGGTTTGCTCATGATTTTTCCTCCACCGTTATGAAAAGTTTTATTTAACCTTAAAACGCTCATATTTGTAGAGAGGTGCGCGACATGGATTTGAAACCAGGATCCCCGATTGAGAGAGCGTATTCTAAATCACTAGGTTATCACTGAGCTGAAGATCGGGTTCAGTGGCGTGCTATTGGAAAAGTTATGTTCACCAGTGAACGGACACGTGATGACGATGATGTTGAGAAATTAACAAAAATACTAGAATATATCGGTATGGATAGTTCAACTGCTCTCGTAATGAATTCCAGGCTTAGCTGGAAAATATTTAAAAAAAATACATATTTCAAGATTAAACGATTTCGAATACAAGTAGCGATAAAAATGTTTCGCAATAAGATACATAATTTAATATAGTTACTATTAGTACCCTAAATATAGCATGTAATATCACTAACATTTCATTTTCATAATGTTATAAGAATATCCTACGACTATACATTGCTCTATCCATCAGCCTTTTGAAGTCCATTGCTAGATATAAAACTCTCCTAAGCAGCACCACTCCACCCGTTCCTCGGCAGTTGCGATTATATTTAATAGAATCAGTTCTGAGTTTCATAACAAAACATTGGAACGAGCAAATTTTCCAATGGTTCGGCGTTTCGTATCGATCCGTAGACTCCCGACTCCCTACTCCATACTCCCGCCCCTACCCATTCCTCCGTTACCGGAGCTCCCGTAGGATGCCGGACACATGCGCCGTTCGAGTTTCCAATTAGAGCAGCATAAATGCGTACATCCATTAATTAATTGGGAACGTCCTTTTTTCGACGAGTAGAATAGAATCGAGTTTCCACCCAAAACTACCCTTAACAAAGAATAATTAAAACATCCGACGAAACTAATATGTACATTGAACTATATATGTACATCAGTTAAGTTCTTTAGTCAAAAATTGTATTTTGAGAAACGTATGAATCTCATTGTACGTAAACATGGGAGTGTTTTATTCATAAGGAATATTCAAACTGAAAAATACTAATTCTAAGAATATTTGCACGCACGTATGCTTCAATAGTTGTGTAATCAAAATGACGAAAATTCCGGTTTATAACCAAGAAGTAGGCACTATAAGTTTTAACATCCACTAATTGAACGTAAAATACATGTTATATACATACGTTTCCCATACACACACGTTTAAAATACTTCCGAAAACAATTGTAATAATTAGCGTAAGACAATATTTGTTCGGATTGGAGTACGAGTATACCTACTATAAAATTAATTTGCTAAGTGACACACAAAATTATAATAAATGGGTAGTTACATATCATTATTTTAAAAAGTTCGATATTCATACGAATAACTCATTAGTGATCTATTTATATTTTTTACATTGGAGAAATTCGATGCAACATCGTGACTAGAGTATCTAACCGTCCAAGTAGTGTTCGTACGAAAAAGGCGATCAAAGTAGTAAGTAAAAGAATTCGAAGAAATCCTGTCCGAAAGCAAAAGATTTTATCTCGGGAGATGAAGATAGCACCTAGAACCAGGTCGGGTATTTTAAAAGACGACTTAGGACTTGCAGCCTATAAGAGACGCACTGGTCTACTATAAAACTACACTTTGTGAACATGAATTGGTTCATAATGTT
>DWJK01004953.1:0-11524 GCA_018248815.1 Croniades pieria auraria
GTGGCAAAATTCTGGGCTAAGAGCATTTAGGGACTTATTATAAAACGTGTTTGTCATCGACACGCTAAGAAGAAGATTATCTATCTGGTGTCATATCTTGTCTTGTTTTTAATCTAGTTACATTTTTTCCTCAGAGCCTATTTTATTAGCATTATGCTTCCTCTGTTGTTACCTATCACGTTTTTATAAGCGCCTGCCGAACGTAGCGGAGACTTCTCCGAGATTCAAAATTTTGTTTGTCTATCCTGACAAACATGCGTGACTAAAGCCAGTGCATAACTTATCATAAGTATTTTATTTATGATATGTTTAACGGTAATATATTTAAATTATATTTACTATTGGAATCATTCGTAATCACTAAAACCGCAGTACGTATGAAGTCAAGAAGATCCCAGTTTATTGACTCTGAGCGAAGCTGTTGCTCTACGTATGTATATTTACATACATACATATATCTATGCGAATGATGAATTTCTGTGTTAGGTTTATTAGACTCGTGTTCGTTGAACTTATTTGTTAAGACGCGGCGGCCGAGAGCAATAAATCGATACGTAATAGACTGATCAAACTTGCTTCGTTTGACCGTGAAATTGTGATCGGACGAGCGTGACCGCGTCGCGTGCTCCTGCTATCCGATTCCGCTCATATCTGCTTTTTAATTCCGCCTTTTTGCGTTTATTATTGTTATGGGGATCGGTTTTTGAAATTTTGTGCTGGGTTATAATAACGCACAATTGAGCTAAGAGCATGTTTATTATTATTATACCCTCGCTATAAATCCTTTATGGGGTGGGGTAGGCACCGATGACTGAGTGTTAAATATCTGTATCCTTACAAACCTGACGTGCTTCTTCTACGTTCATCACTCTCTTCAACACGTGCGCGGATTTCGGCGAATTCCGACTCCACTTCATTACCCAATAATTATTAATATTTGTGTGTGCTTGTGTTTGTTTGTGTATGTGTGTGTTTGTGTGCATGTGTGTTATCTATATAAGTTTAAATCAATGAATGTGGTGTCAATAATGTATTTTATTTCTCGTATGGTATGTGTCAAAATGTTGCCTCTTCGCATTCGCGATAAGCATCTTTCGACGCTTCATCTGTGATATTCAACCGGTTTATTTTTTTATCTAACAATTCATCTTATGTTTTATGAAGTTGGATTGCCATTTTAAAATCTCTTACTATAGGTTGGTTAACAATGCCTTTACCACGACGTTGAGTATACCTATTTCGACCAAAAGGTGTCTTTAGACACCTTTTTTTGCGCTTGAATGCAAATAACTTGGCAACAAGTGCTATAAATATATTTTTTTTGTGTTAAACACACATTAATCGACGTAAATATACCCTAATAAATTTAGAAAATAATTTCATTTAATAATTGGAATGGCATTTTCTGACTATTAATTGTCTCCGTCGCGACCTCGCTGCAAGCGGCGGGAGCTTACGAGGAAGCACCTCGTACAGGTCCAAAACTAGTCGGCCGTCCCGAAAAACGTACGTGAGTTAAGCCGGTACATACTTAATCATGGGTGTTTTTAACACCTTTAATGACAAGAATGTAATCTGACACGTAATCTGATTTTAGTATTTTGCAAAAAGCGATGCAATTTAAGCATTGTGATTCTTGACGGTTTTTTTCCATACCATTAATAACATTGTAACGTATATTGTATTTGTCAACCATCGAAGACTTAATGATGTCATCGTAGAACATAGATCGAACGTCTAATGTCCAATTAATTGAGTTTTTTTCACTCGCGAGACTTACTATCGCCGCGGCTGCGCAGCTTTTTGCCGCGTAACGAGATCATTATAAAAGAAAATAGAGACAGCCAGTATGATGTCGGGCGGTGCCTAACTATTCGATCCTGATTGATGTCGGCCAACGAGCTCCACCGGTCCTATCCCGGCTATCTGATACCATTAACGAGATGATCGTCAGCATTACGGTATTCATTATTTCGATTTATATATTATGTTTATTATCGTGAAATCATCATCAACCCATTGATCGTTCTACTTTTGTACACAATTGTCTCCATAATGAGTAGGTTTAAGGCCATGGTCTGCCACGTTGGTCCAGTGCCGGTTTACGATAAAGTAGCGAAATACTTCAATCTATTCGTTCGCTTACTATTACGTTTCCTGCCTATCCCGTGACGGTACCTGGCGTGGTGGTATAGTAGTAATATAATGTCAAAACGAAAACATTTCATTTCACGTCAAGTTCGTAATGAGACGGTTTTATTAGGAAACTGATAAATGGAAGATTTAATTCGTCATAATACGATAATATATGAATTATTTTATGTTAATGTACACATATAATGCTGTTTAACTCGTAATAATAATAATAATACATTATATTGGTATCCTAAGCTCCATTCATCATCATCATCAGCCTATCTCAGTCCACTGCCGGACTAAGTCCTAAGCTGATTGTTAAATGTAAATTTTTTCGGCTATTGTCGGTGGATAGATTGCAATCGGTCTTCAACGAGCGGTTATGCGACTTGTTCATGTTTAATCTAATGTCGTCGATGACTCATCGGCGCACACAAACAGCGATTAATGCATGTTTCTATGACCTCTTAGACGTTTCGAGTTTTAACTCTGGGCCGAAATTGTATTCGATGTTGTATAAAATTGCTCAATATCTTTTATGGCAATAAAACGAATGTAGAAATAGGGAAAAAAAAGTTGCAAGAATTGTAACACGTGGAAATCCAGTCTCTGCCTAACCCTGTGTGAAACACGTTTGAAAATATGTACGTAATTATATATTAAGTTTATCATTGAATACTTCAGAAAGTAAATTGGAATTTTGACTGCCTCGTTGATCGAGTGGTTGCAAGCGCGACTGCGGATCCTGCGGGAAATCCTGGGTTCAAGTTCCGGTTCGGGTACTATTGGAATTTTCTAATTCAGAATTTCTAGTAGTGACTCTTAATCTGGATCGGTGCCCGGTGTATGGTGAAACGTTAGAATATACTACACTCCTCTGCCTACCCCTTCGAGGATAACAGGCGTGATGTTACATTAATTAAAATGTTAGAAATATTTTATTTTCTGAATCTTTGCTAATAAGTCTTTCAAATGGCAAGTAACATGTAATGAATATAGTCAGCTGTCATGTATCTAAAAAGGCCACGGAGAAATGAACGTGTGTTAATAAGGTTGCGTAATACACTTCGAGGCGTATAAGTTCTAAATTCCGTAATGCCGTTCATAAATCAATAGAGTTAGCCGTCGGTGAAGTTAAATCTAGCGAGGCGGTGTGCAATAATATCCATCAGTTGCAGAAATGTAAGCCGTATGCGGTTATTTGGAAGGCGACGGGCCGGCAGCCGCGACATTTAGCCGAGAGCCCGCGCGCCCGCCGCCTGCCTACGTTAATGACTTCACGACATAGCGGGCTCGCGTTGCATTTTGCGGTATTTGACGTGTGCTGAGTTTGCAGACGCGCTTATGACGCGGCCCCGGGAGGAGACTGCGACTTAAACCGGTTGGGACGCCTTTGTCGCGTCCACTGCCGGCTTTGGGCGACATTCGCAAAAAGTGCACTCGCGGCGCGCATATGCGCGACACCGGTACATTCTTAATGAACTATTTGATATCGTACTTGAAACACGAACACGCTCCTCTAATCTGCATCGTTATACCTAGGCATTGATTCGGCCTCGCCCCCACTCCGCTATTTAAACCGGTTGTACACTCGTCTATGAACATAGACAAATGCGGTCTCATGTCCCCTGTGTACAGACGAGCGCCTGGCTAGCATTCCCGTTCACCAGTGGACAGATGGGATGGCGAATGTTTCTATTAAAATAGCCAGCGTGAGCCTGTTTTAACAGTCCGTAAGTATGAAACGCGTTCTCGTCTGATGTACGGCAATAATTGTTTATTAAGATTGATGTAGCTATAGGTGTGCGTGGCGCGTGTACGCAGGCGCAATGCGTACAGCGAGACAGGTAAAAGTTGTGAGGGAATGCAGTTGGTTTGTGTATGAGTGAGTGCATTCGTAAAGTTGCGCATTCGCTCGACTTGGTCACATCGATTTTATGCACCATCGCTGCAAGCTCATATTCAATCGTTCCTTTTATAAATATCCCCCGACCCTCATACGGGCCTGTTGTATTAATAATAATATACGCGCTCAATCAGCCTCTTCATGTGCCAATTAAATATTTATAAGGGTAATACTCTTCTGTATTTAGTAGTGTCTGGCGACTTGGCAGCTTCTTGTTTTTTTTTGTTCTTTCCCTTTTTTGTTCGTAAATAGCTTTTTATATTCATGCGTAGGCCTTCGTATTTAATTTCTTTTGTCGTTATAATGACGGGTACGGTTATTTTAAAACGTATTGGCGTTGTTTTAGTAGTTGCATTTGGGAAACATTTCTTACTGTGATGCGTTGATAATATCAAAAGACACGTCGCATATCGATAGCTTAGGAACAAGGATTATAACATATGAACGGCACGTCGTGAAGGGTGCACCGGGAATCGGGATAAGCCGGTCCAACGGCCATCTTAGCTTTTGCGTCGTTTAATAAAGCCCCCTACGACAACTGCACGCCTTTGTAGGGCTGACCATCATAATAATAATGCACTTCTCCATGAACTTAAAGCTGAGCAGGTTCTTTATAATAACAAGAATATTTATGGACCCTTTGTGTGTCATCGTAAACTCCAAAACGTGTTATCGTATCGTTAAAAATCAAAATGTGTTGGTATTAGGCAGAATGATGCTGACATTTTGATATTTACATGTCCGAATTAAGTTAGTGCAAGCGTTTTTTTAAAGATTGAGAATTTAAATGAGTAACACGGCTTAGGGTATAAATAACGCTTGCCGAAACAGAGAGGGAAAATGTCGTGAGTAAACCGGACACGCCTAACAGTTCTTCGTAATGTTCTTTAAGGCGTTTGAAGTCTGCCAATCCGCAGTTGGGCAGCGTTTCATGCTATGGGTTTTAAACTATCTCACTCTGAAGACGACTTGTGTGTAGCGGCGACGCCATTAAAATGGAGATGGTGATGCACTTACAATTGTATTCGTTATAACCAAAGTTCATTTTTATGTTTGTTCCTATAGCTCAGTGGTTGCTTTTGGAGAGGTCTGTGTCCAGAAGTAGATGGAAATAGGCTGATAACGATGGTGATGATGTTCCTGTTATTTTAGTAAACTACCCACCGTCATCATATATCATCCTTTTCGTGAGTTACCAATCGTGCGTATGTAGAGTACTGTAGGGAATCAATATTACATGTCGACTCGTTACATGTCCACACATGCCGATATGATCTGTCTATAGCGGCCACGATCCAGCCCTAGCTCCCGATCGGGTAATGCAAAATGAGGCTCGGGAATAAATCGTTTACATGGTTGTCGGCGTAAACTGGTCCCGCTGGCTGCCGCTCCGCTGATACCTCCCGGAGGTAGGAAGTCATCGGAGATGTCTGCGCCTGTCAAAATCACGCCAACACCCCAACATGACTGTCCATGCGACCCTATTGAAATCGTATTTACATACGTCGAAGTTACAGCCACCCAACAACCTTATAAATGTTACTAAGCATAACATCACGCCTGTATCTCTGTTATTTGTAGGTAGAGAAGTGTAATACTCCCACGTTTCGCCTGTAATGTTGTACGTTTCATGAAATACGGGGTAGAAGTATTGTTGTAAATACAAACGTTATTAATATTAAAATAATGTACGTATTGATCTTTGTCGTTCGCGAAATTGAAGTTTTCAAATATAATCATTTCCCCAGCTCGCCTCTTTGCTATCCGTGTCAAGGTTTTCTTAATAAGTGCGCAATGTATTTTTAACTAAGTACTCTTTACATTAAAACTCATGGTAGACCATTTTTCGTGTAGCGATTGCAAAACAACTTGTACTAGAAGTTTATTTAAAGATTCTATATTACTGTAATGAATAGATTGGATAATTTAAATCCGAGAGTAGTACAGCTTGCAAAAACACGCAATACTCTTAGACGTCTGTTTAAAGATTCCTGTTGAATGAATAGATTGGATAATTTAAATGGAAAAGTACAGCTTGCACACAAACATTGAATACGAGCGGCGCGAGCGCGATTCAGCGGAGCACGTTGGATACCGCATCTGATTGCGGTGTACGCACAGCGTTGCTGTACATTTGTGCGGTCCGGGACACGGTGTACCTGCGCGGTGGCGGTCTTATCTCGCCATTAGAGTTATTACCGCGCGGTATCTCGCCCATCGCACCGCTTCGATTGTTTCTGAACGCGCCACAAAGCCGCGCGCTACCACCCATAATTGACCACTGTTTATTTACACGACGATCTCTTATTTTATACAATGCACCCTATAATACACTTTATATCCCCAACACACGTTGTATGATAGTAAGTGGCCGTTTTATGAATACTGGTTAGTGGTTCGCCATTGGTCGGAATTGTTTTTTTCATTCCGTGTGAACGTTATTGAGGTTCTTATGTCAAAGAATATACTATTGTAAATCTTTACTCAATACAAATGTTTGACTACTGACCATTTATTATATTTCTGACATTGTCAGTGTGAACGTAAATAATGAATGTTTTATGTTATTTAGTTAATTTATTTGTAAAACATATTACCTATATATAAATTAAAGTTTTCTACGCTCCTTTTTAATTTAAATGTACTAAATTTAACACACTTTGGTACACGCAGTATTTCTAAAAAGAAGTACACAAAGATTTCTCTGCATGTATTACTATAGATTGTTAATTTTTTTTTTCTCCATATAAATTTCATCGTGGTTCATTTAAATAATACAAAATAGTTTATGCACAATCCCACATTGTTTCGCTGCAATTATACTGTAATCTATGAAGGGGTTTATTAAAGTAATAACAATGAACAATTAGGTATTTATAAAGACATCAGATGACCGTCTATTTGATTTCTCAATGACCATGTAAAATTGATGCGTAACTCTTGTTAAGAGATGGTCTCCATTGTTTATTTTCCGTTCTCGTTACTCGTCTATTAATACAGTTCCAGAAACTTCCAACCGGGTTTAATAAGTACGTGAGACAAAAAAGTACGTCACACTTCAACGGAAGAATTTGAAACCTCGCATACATGAATATTTGAATCTTTGTAGATATCAAAAGATAAATAAAGGTGGCGTTGAACAATCGAATTGAAGCAAATGGCGTTCAGCTCTACTGAGGGCACAGATAGTATCGGATGATTGCCGCCCACGCACCGCTTTGCGATCGCACGCTTGCGCCCTGTCACTTATTACTAGGTAGTGAATCTGTAATAATCGTAGTGTATATCGTACTGCACGTAAATTACATTCCACTTAACTTGATGTTATTTCTAGAACATTCCTAATACAATGGTCTGCTTTAAGTAGTTTACGGCGTAGCGTCGTCGTCAAACTTTAAGTAATACAATTGACATGTACGTTATCGTACACCGTTTAAAAGTCGACAGTGATCAATACAATGTCGGTTCGTTAAAGATGAGCAAACAATTAGACGTTCGAAAACGTGGAGCGTAATGTCGCCCAGCGTGTCCTTGGTGCCCAACGACATCTACTCAATTAGTGTAGCCGACGATCGGAATCGTTGCGTCCTCGCTAGAACCGCTGCCGTGCGTGAGACCAATCTTCGGTTCTTTCTTCTCCATATTGTGGATAAATGTCCGGTCTTCCCTTGTCCACGTGGTGATATCTAGAAACAAATCGTGTTAGTATAAAGTATTAGGACGCAGTTCAGATATTGGTTTAATTTAGCCTGGTAAATGCCCTTAAATTGTTTATTATTAAAGCTGCAAGTCATATCATCATCATCGTTATTGACATCGTCCTGGTATTAATTCTCCACCCTTTTTTTTCTATTCTTGGACCCGATTTCATCCCAATGAAAACGGTCTCTCTTTACATAAGTGTGTAGGTCTTCTAGTGGTTTCTTTACATAGTCTCTATAAACTGTTAATAACCTTCGTTCATCTACTTGGAACAAAAAGTGAAAAGGACGGGTAACGTGTGAAAGCCCACAGTTCGAGGCTTGAATAATCCGGGCACGCCGCGTTGGGGCAGGTTAGGCACTCGTACGGCTTCACATTGATTGTAGGTGTAAGTTTATGATCGCACGCTTCTGCGCGCTACTATTGTTCTAATGGGCCCTTGGCCCTCCGCCGGCGTCTCCCGTACTAACACCCGTCTTGTTACCCGGCTCGGCTCGAGGTCACGCGTTCGAACATGATCACGTCGATTCTCCACGCGCCTATGGGAACTGCACGTGCGATTTATTTTACGCGGTTCATTCCTTTTCATTGTTATCGATTAGACATTACGTGTATTGCCGCCTCTTTTATTTTAATGTTTTCCTCCATCCATTGATCACTTTTTTTGGTACACAAGTAGATAGTTATTTGGTGATTAATAGGTACAATACGTATATCGCTGTTAATCGATCTCGTGCATCTTGCCAGTGACTTCTGACGTGTTATCTTTATTCCGTGTTCGCTGTGACGACGCTGGTACTGTAATATTTTACACATGATTAGAGTTGCGCGCACCGGCGCTGTATGGCTAAGCAAATTGCGCGCCGAACGCGACGCGAAGTCACGATCTGAACTTCGCGGGAACCCGGGAGAATTTCTAGAGAATTCCAACGTAAATGCTGCAACAGATATTAATGGCTCTCGTACCGGTTCGAATTTAAATGCATCTTTTAATAGTATCGTATATACATTTTTCATTAATCTGATCACTTATACGTCTATTTTTCATAATCTCTGATCGCTTCTGATATAAGTGCACCGTTAGTAGAGCGATCGGAGATAAGATCTGTTCCCAAGGATGTCAGATATTTCGACGTGGCATACATTATTAACTTGTATTTTATTCAAATGGGACATCGTTCCTAGACTAATTATATCGCGTATCGGATAAGGAACTCGCGGCTCGCTATCTTGTCATCGCCGGGACTGCTGTTACTGAGCACCGCATTGCTTCACGTTTCTTCTAGAATTATCCTAATAGAATATAGATTAATTGCGATTCATATTAACGAAGTGAAAGTCTTCAATCGTATGTAAATTTTCTACGTTTTATGATATGTTGTTCTTATAAAGCTAGTGCCAACACATGTTTAGGTATATTAGTTCGTGTAGGTAATCGATTTGAGTTTTCATAACGTAATTTAATAAACTTTATTTAGGTCTGTCGATAACATCTCTCTACTAAACATCGAAGCGTAACGATTGAACGCGTCCACGCTGACTACTAACGCACGGTTCCACTGACGTATCGTATTCGTTGTTGTTATTATTATTATGAAACACGTGATATTTTCTGTTCATTTCACACCCTAAATGTGGAACGCCTTAATTAGATATAACCGGGATCCGCAGATAGTGATCGCGGGTATGGTAATGGCTTGCCTAATTCCGTCTGAGTCACGGACGGCTCGGCGCCGGCGCGGCTCGCGCCTCCCGCCCGGAACGGACGGAGACTCCTGCCCGAATAAGTGTAACGTCTTGCATTGTAGCTACTGTAGTGAAACAAATGTAATTCAATATGGTAATTTGAAAAGCCTCTGATGATGGAAGTTTCCAGAATTTTACCCGATCATCGTTATCAGTCTGTCTGAATCCACTGCTGGACACTAAAGGTGGTTTTTGCCCATAATCCCCACGCTGAGAATACGGATTGGGGATATTTTACCCAAATACAAAAAAATCTTTGTTCCAAGGTAAATTTATTGGCTTGTTGTATACTGCCTAAAATAAGCAATAATTTGTTATAATTAATAATAATTATGAAAAATTATTAAGGCTTTAACAGAAATTGTATAATTTGTGGTGTTGTATGTACCTACAAATTCAATGACATACGAGTTCAATTGTATGCGCAAGTTTAATTTAAAACCTTTTCAAGTGTGAAAAGTATATACTTACGTTTCTGTGGAAAATAACTCACGAAAGTCTATCAAATGCAGGCGGAAGTCTAGTTTATAATATTGTTCACTTTAGCAATAGCAACCTTAGCAATTGCTGAACTCAATACTATGATCTAGATTTTCTGCTTTCGAACAGCAGATTGTTTTAAGCTCATGTCATATCTAAGTAGAAGGAGTGCATCAGGTCTGTAAAGTGAGAGACAAATGGTACTCAATGCTCTCCACTTACCCCGTTAGGGATCTGGCGTAATGATATAATAATAAGAATGGTTGACAGTCAATAAGACGAGGACCGTGTGTCATGTTTGATTATTTCTGTTCATTGTTTTATTCTACTGTGTCTGTATAATACGTATATATATGTACATATGTATGTATTCAGTCAAGATGTATGTATTCAAGTTGACCGTGATGTATATGTGCCAACGCATATGTTTGGCTTCACTGTGTGTCTACATATAGTTTTACGTCACCTCAATCACACTAATGGCCATTCAATTCTTCATTGTATTTCATTGAAACCAATTAATATTAATTTATGTATATTTTATTTATACGTACATTGATACCTGTATTTTCATTTACATGGTACCTTTAAAAGTATGTATGTGCACGCCAGTCTAGCCTCTGAGGGACCATTTTCAGTTCCATATCTGCCTCAAGAAATTTGTTAGTTTAGGCTGTCACTTTGTGCTCTCCTCTTTCTGTTTTGCATGAACAAAAACTATAAACTATAAATAAATAAGTCTCCGTCGCGACCTCGCTGCAAGCGACAAAGACCTCATACAGCTCCGGAACTAGTCGGGCCATCCCGAAAAACGTACGTGAATTAAGCCGGTACATATTTTATCATCCGTATAAATACTCACGAAACATTTAATAGTAAAATAAATAAATTAATCTATGCGTAACAAAGTTTTATTGCTGATTCCAATTGTAAATTAAACTCTCCCGGTTGTTTTTATATGCGTCTGTTGGATCCTGCCTAACGTCCTTGATCGACCGATGTCGGCCGGTTGCGTCATACTTCTTGTTATTGCAACAGACGGCAGTTAAAGCATCTGTAAGGAGCAGATTCGGACGAAATGTTTATTACACGTCTGCTGCGTACGTTCTGCATCTTCCTCGTACGTTCGAGACCGAATTACCGCTTATGTCTCCTGGAAAAGCAAAAAAAATCATTCAACACATGCGCAAACTTCGTCCTTCACGGACGATTAGGTACCAACACGGCTTTGAGAATCTGCAGATTAAATTAATCGTCCCGACTGATTTTAAATTATTCAACGGTTTTATTTTTGTTTTGATCGCTTTAATATCAGAAAGAGTCGGTTGAAGTTCGCAAACAATGTTATGTTGTTTTTGTATTGTACCACTTGTATTCACAACGTGACGGACCGGCTGAGTGACATCACGTCTCACGAATGTTTGACGACGTGCTCGATCCGTACGCTCTCTGCTCTGCGCCTGACACCCGAATTTGCCACCGCGACTAGTTGTGCCTTTGTCGGACTGCTAATATTTGTTATTGTTCACGCTGCTCTTAGGTTAGGTTATTAGC
>DWJK01004954.1:0-11524 GCA_018248815.1 Croniades pieria auraria
TCACTTGCTAACGGTGAAGGAAAACATCGTGAGGAAACCTGTACATCTTAGAATTTGAAAAAACAAATTTTCTAAGATGTGTTGTTAAGTCTGCCAACCCGCACTTGGCCAGCGTGGTAGACTATGGCCTTCACCCTCTCAATATGAGAGGAGACCTATATTCCAACAATCGAATGATAATTGGGTTGATTATTATTATTTATTTATTATACACGAAATAAACGTATAATTATTATTGTTATTAATATATCGCGGTACCTCACCGCTCACGCGGTAGACAGCCCACAGACTGTCATATATTTTTAACGTTATGTACCTGACGTGCTTGTTCTAGACTCTTCACTTTCTTCACGTTATTTGGACGCACACATTAGGTGATAACGTCATATTCAAATATTTGAACACTGATCGAGTCTGAGAATCCCCGGGCTACGGTAGGCCGCCAAAACAGACTGACACTAGCCACGTATAACGGACGCAAAGTGCTTACAGCAGTTGGATGCGACGAGCTGAAGATCGAGCTCAGTGGCGTGCTATTGGAAAGGCCTATGTTCAGCAGTGGACGAAAATAGGCTGATAATGATGATGATGATCGAGTCTATGTCTATAGTACGGCGCAGTGCGACCAAAACCAATATTGCTATCTCTTGAGACCTGGCGAGAAAAGTGTCTAAAAGTACTGTCTGTGCTAAACTGCTGGAAATTAACTATCTGCCATTTCTTTTAAGTCATACCCTGGTAAAACCGCGGGGCGCAGCTAGTGACTGACATTTCCCACTCGGTGCTCACTGCCTACACCCTAAGTGAGCTGGTGTGATGATTAATTAAGTCTAAACGTTGGATCCATCCGATCTAACCGACATTGACCCACTGTTAGATGCATGAAGCATGGCGTGATGCTCGTTTCGGTGTCGCAACAACGCTTATTACTGCTGTGCCTACCCATTTAAGTTACAAGTCTTTAACCTCGATGCTTTTGGTTGGCTAATTTCGATGTCACGATTTATTTAATGTTGAAAGTGTAATACACTGTCGTGACATTACGTTGACGTGTTTTTTGCAGAAATATTTGAAATGTAATATTGTCACAAGAATGACTACAAAGTGTAAAAAAGTCTGGTTTTTATTTTGTCTGTGATTATACAATACAATACAGTACAAAACACTTTATTGTATACAATATAAAACAAAATGGAAAGTACAGAATAACAAAATTCGGTAAAAACAAAAGGTGGTCTCATCGCTAAACGAGCGATCTCTTTCAAACTTTACTGGAAGGAGATTATTTAAAGAAAGAAAAGAAAAGAATTAAAAAAAATTAATCTGAGAAACTAAGTTTTATATTGTATAACGTAACATAAAGCCTGTAATCCCCGAAGGGGTAGACATGAATGTAGTACGCTCACACGTTTATGTTCACCATTTACGTCCAACTATGGAATAGGATCTGCCATACACAGGGCCTCTTGCCATACACCGGGCACAGATTGTACAAGATTAGTTTAAAACTGAAAGGCATCTGATTTGGAAATATTTCTAATATTCTATCGAGAAATGGATTAAAATAAGTAGTGAAACAAAATTTTGTAGTATCCAATAATAAATCAATAATTAGCCATAATTAAAAGTAGTATATTCCTTAAGTGTGACGGAGAAGCTAGGCAAATGAAATCTCTGGGTAAAATCTACTTTAGGTATCATTTATAAACTATATCACGATTTTAAATATTATTCATGTTTATTTCGATCACTTTTCTTGTTATTTTTATATGACTTGTTTTTCAGAGGAAGTTTTTAAGTGTTTTTTTTTAGCAATAATATATTCGTTGACCTTAAGAAAAGTCAGTGGAATCTCGGCAATGGTATTTCTAAAAAGCAGTCTTTGGGTTTTAAATATCACTTGCTAATGGTTAAGGAAAACAACGTGAGGAAACCTGTACACCCCAGATTTTATGAAAAAAAAAAAATTTACGGTGTGTGAAGTCTGCCAACTCGCACTTAAAAGTCTTAACCAGCTCAATATGAGAAGAGATCCATACTCCAACAGTGAAATAATAATTGGTTTAATTAATATTATTTCATTATCAGTACTATGTATTCTTTGAAACAGACATCACTTCATGAAGAGATGCGTATCGGGGTTTGAACCCAGAACCCCGCGGTGGAGGCTGAATTTTAAACCAGTAGTTTACCACTGGTCATCATCAACTCTTTCATCATTCCACTATTGGACATGGTTCTCCATTTTGAATGGAAACTGGTTAGTCTATAGTCTGTTACGCTGACAAAGTGTAGGGTAGACTTTAAACCTTAGAGAACATTACGGTGAACTCTATCACTACTATACCCCAATGCTGACAAAACTACTGTTTAATTGTTGCAACTCGTGCTTGTTTAAATTGAACACGATGTTTAAGTGGCCCCTTATCTTAAACGCGAGAGTTAAATCTATAATTGTGTGACGTGTAACTTGAATATTTATTTATCTTTAATATTTATTATCAAACGTTTGGAACACAATGGACATTAGAATTCCAAGTCACCCGTTGACAAATAAGAAAGTTGTTTGCTGGCGGCTGTTCTAGGAACTAGTGATGTGGTTCCTATGTTTTGCGTTTACATATTCATTGAACTTTAAACTATTATTATTTGGACTATTATTATTTAAACTATTATTATTGTATTTTAAACTAGAAATAGATATTAACCTAAGAACCCCTAAATTTACATAAACAGTTAAAAGCGTAAAATCACGCCTGTAATCCGAAAGGGTGGGCAGAGAAATTTAGAATACTCCCACGTTTGACCAGTTACGTTTCAGTCCCACAATGGAATAGATGGTGAGTCTATGGCATACACCGGGCATAGCCACAACTATAAATTTCTACTAAAAAATCTAAATTAGAAAATCCTATAGTACCCAACCCGGGACCCAGGCCCTTGCGATCAGCAGTCGCGTTTACAACCACTCGACCAATGAGGCAGTCGCAAACTGCCAGAAAAACTCTAACATCAACGAATATGATATAAATTTTAAATAACTTATTTACCATTCTAACACAAATCATAACACCATAATTCCAAGAACAATGGTCGAAAACAACACCTAACAAACACATGAGCGGGTTAAATTTATTCATATTACTAGTCACTAGTCACTTTAGACATGTTTATAGCGGCCACGAACAAATAATATAGCAGAACACTATAGAACTGTCTTCGGAGCTGACATTAAAGTTTTAAACATAGATGAACAATACAAATAATATTTTAATGTTACAAAGATAATTAAATAAACAATTGCATATACTAGAACATTCCATTTGCCATGCGGACGTAATAAAAATAAAGTTTTATAGAACGTTTCATTTGGTAAACCTTTGCCATGTTTGTAATGTTGATACGACTTAGCGAGCGGCGCTTAGCGATACTGTGCGCTATTTATGATCATTGTTCTAGGAACTAGTGATGCGTGGTGACATATATCACACGATGGCATTCAATGGTGTTGCAGCATTCACATCACTATGAAACAATTATCGCTATTTAAATACAATGTACACAAAATACAGTAAGTACATGACACTGTTTTGCTGAAATACTCACTCGCGCATTGTGTGAAGTGACCGAAACGTGATTGATGGAACAAATATTCACAATAAACCGCAAAGAGTACGGAACAATATAGAATAATTGATTCATAACTTTAACTTGTTCTTGTTCGGTTATAATTTTGTTCCAACAAAATTAGTGTCTGCCTCGTTGGTTGAGTGATTGCAAGCGCAACTGCCGAAAGGGAGGTCCTGAGTTCAAATCCCGGGTCGGGTACTATGGGAATTTTCTAATTTAGAATTTCTAGTGACTCGGAGTCTGGATTAGTGCCCGGTGTATGGCAATCGGCTCACCACCTATTCCATGGCACTTAAACGTAACTGGTGAAACGTGGGAGTGTACTACACTCCTCTGCCTACCCCTTCGGGGATTACAGGCGTCAAATTACGTATTTCTCAAGCTTATATATTTACAAGGTGTTCTATTTTGTTTGTTTGTTCTATTACAATAAGTTAATTACTCACGTTACGTTTTTAAAATTATATATTGTTCAAACTTGAGAATGACCTTTTAATGATTTATTAACATCGATCCTGACATACTTATCGACACGCAAGATGGCAACATGCTAATCACCAGATATTAATACTTAATAGAATGAATGTACCGCGGATATATTTTATATTTTAAGATTTCTCGAATTATCGGTTCTCGGCATCGCAATGAAATATTTTACCCGATAACTCAACAACACATTTTTAATTAAAAATTGGAAATGGAGAATATTCCAGAACATTAACGAATTCCCAAAGCTATCAAAACGAAAATCATTCAAGACCGATAATAGCTTATCAATCTTGTCAAAGATGACGAGTCACTGACTAAATAATTTATATATTGTTATATAAGCTCTTCTCATCTACACATAATACGGGAAGACAATCTGTGGAAAGTGCATAACGCGTTAAAATAGTTTCGACGTAGCGTGAGGTGGTTTCAGCGCCGCGACGTGTTGCACAAACACGCGCGCCAAACATCGTTTCCGTCATTGGTAGAACACGCGATTCGATCAGTGAGAAAACGGTACTCACTATACGCGTTTGTTGAATCCGCGCCAACGAAAACCAAAAAAACGGTCAAGAGCACGAAGGGAAGACCGAAAACGCTGTTTAGAAATCGATAACTAATATCCAAAACTATCAAAGTTACATTCGTTTGGATCACACCAGATTATGGTTTTGGAATATGGGCTAACGAACTGCAAATAAAGAATTTTCGATCGATCCGTCCACACATAAATATATTATGTCTTATCGCCAAATTAGCTAAATAATAAAATCTTACGTCAATAATAATTGCAGAATGCCGATAGGGTTATGATTCGAAAAACAATTTGTCTTGATTTTGAGATAAGTTACAGTCGAAAACATTTTTAAATTTATCAATCAGAAAATTCCATCAACTGAACATATGATAGACACTGTAACAATGACACTTTCTCGATAATCATTCCACTTTTTGAAGTTATAAAAATCTGATACGCCCGTAATTGTTATAACAATCATAACATTTTCTTTCTCACATTCGATTATTTGAACAGCACGCGTTTACCCGGCCTACGCGCCCCACAGACAGCTGACGGGCGCGAACACAAATGAAGGGGACGTGGAAAGCAACTCATCGTGAAATGGCCTATGACGCGGGGTGACGTCAGTTTAGTGGGTGGTTTGGTCAGATTATCACATTAAATCTTAGTTACATAATGTCGAAGGGAACAATGTGACACGAATGTACAGAATTCACGACGAGAGATAGGGCACGATACAGATAGGATAAGGAACAGTTATGGAAGTGTCAAATTATCTTTGATGTATTGATTATACAAAAGTAAGTCGAAATAAAAGAAGAACTGAGATGTTGTGTATCATTACTGCTACAAACGGAAATGGTGTTAAAAACTAGTGCGTTGAAAATTAAGACTCAAAAGTATCCAAAAGCGAGGTTCAATCGCTCAGCATTTTTCAGCCAATAATTCACGTACTGCCATCTGTTATCGAGTAGCTAAATTAATTAAATGAATATTTTAAAACGCCCCTTTAAATAATTTGAATAACAACGTAATCGGTCGACATTTCAATCCAAAGATTCCTAATGTGTAATATTCAAATATTAGAACGGTCTTCGAGATATCTTTTACTGATATACATACATACATAGTTATAATAAAGAAATGAAAAAATAAATAACTAAATAAATGTTGGTTAAAAATATCAGATAGTGAAAAAACAATCTGAATATGAATCCAACAAAGAGTTGGAAAGTATCTGCCAATTTTCCAGGTTATAGAAGGATGTGGACCTATGTATGTAATGGATCTATGGATTAAATCTATGGATCTATGGATAAAAATCTTAATCCACTAGACGCCATTGGTCAGATACTGGCCGATGGGGGAGTCAGAAGTCTCTGATACCAGCATAAGTATATGAAGAAAGTGATGAATGTAAAAGAAGCATGGAAGGTGTGTACGGATAGAGATATTTGGCATCAAGTGCTCTCTGCCACCCCATAAGCGACCTGGTGTGATAATATAAATCACACAAAAGTAATCAAACTAAAAAGTTCTCTCTAGAATGTACACTCTAGAATGTTCTTTGCGGTCTTACTTATACGCACGAGTCGCTTTAAAGGGCATGATAACCACTATTACTAATCCGAACAGGTTTATTCGTACATATTACATGCGAAATATGAAATAAGTGAGTCACTATCATGTTTCTGGTTTACACTGACTTCACCGCGTAGAGAGTGACAAATTTACCAGAATAGTAGAGGAATACATTATGAGAAAGAGAATCAACATCACAAATGTCATAATGGTCATAATAACATCACCGTGCATGCAAACATAATATATGCAATGCAGGCATACGAACATGAAGACAGGACCCGACAGCGCTTTTTAAGCAACGAATATGTCCAAAAATAGATTGATACAACTTGATGATGAAGATATCGCGGTAAATACACTTTTTTTAATTTAAAAAGATAAGAAGTACTATCAATACGAATAGGATCTGATGGACGAACACAATAAATGACTCGAGAGTAAAAAAATTTTTAAACGTCAAAAATGGTGTACATAGAATTTTTTTTTATCCATTGATAAATGTAATGCAGCAAACGGCACGCGTAACTGCCAGCTGATATAAAATAGATGTAACGAAGCAGATAGACGAATAATTAAGTTAATTAACATAGGAGTGGGCTTGTAATTGAATTAGGATGCATTAAATTGCTTTTATAATTCAGATAGAAAATTAAAAATCTTTTATATTTATTAATTGAAATTTGGAATAATGCCATTAAATTATATTTAATATTGTAAGCTTTCGCCAATAGTCACAAATGAACTCCTTCCGGTTGACGCGCCCAAATTCAACAAATCAACCTTCCTCCTGTCCTCTTCAACCAAAATATAGCCTATGACACAGCAAAACGATCCAATCTATGAGAAGAAATCTATAATTAATAATGACAATTGAGTGAAGAATGTACAACATTTTTACAAATTTATCCTATAAATACGATTACTTAGTATGGATCACCCGTATTGACTGTGTTCGATCAAAACAACTACGTACTGATACAGTGAAATCAAAGCAATGCTGGTCGTAGTAAAATAGTGGAGAGTGGACCAATTATCCCCATTTAACGAGCGTCGATAAATTTCACAACAGCATCTAAAAGTTCTGCTAAAAATAAAACTACCGGTGGTCATATTTTATAGGGGAAATACACAGCGTCAATGGTATACGAGGTATCTGGTGTACGTCAGGAACAGATGGTCGCCTCGTTAGTAGCGATTGTGTTATATGTCATATTACGAAATTACAACACTTGTGCGTTGCATTAGATCAGAACTGAAAAACATATGTACAAAGTTCGAATAGAACTTTAATTGAAGTTCTGTAGTGTCTAAAAAAAATAATGTCACTTCTTTAGTGTCTGTCAGCGGTAGTTTACTTCATACCAGTATTTTATCTTGACGTTGCAGATATATGTATGTCATCATCATCATCAGCCCACTCTCGTCCGCCGGGAGCAGGCTGACGATGACGATGACGATGACGACGACGATGATGATGATGATGTTGTCTCGGAAGGCCAATGCCAGATGCAGTCAGCTAGTTTTCGTCATTCGGCTGATCAGTGACGGCGGATGCGATAGAATATGAGTATAATCAGTCAAAATCAACGTTTAGGATCGGCACTTCAGTACAATATTATCTGATAACCTTGGCTTAATTAGGGGTCCGCAGCAGAGTTTGCTATTATGGGCGCAGTGGTAGTTAATCACCTCGGCACGACAGGAGCGGAGTGCTGAGGCATTATCGCAAATTGATATTAATTGTCTATTAGTGTAATGTGAAACAGCCAATAGCGTAGTGATTTTAGATTTAGCTCCTTCATTCTGAGGTTCCTGGGTACGAATCTTGACGCGCACGGTTGGTAACAAAATTATATGCCTTTTGTGTACTAAAGGTAAAGGAAAACATTGAGCAGAGACTTGCACACTTTATTTTGCCAAAGTGTTCTCCAGGGCGTGTGAACTCTGTCGAACCGGATGTCGCCAGTGTGGCAAACCTTAGCCGTTCCAATTCTGAGAAGGTGACCTGTATTCAGATAACTTTAGAACCCCCCCCACAAACTCCAACATTTTAGGATAGATGAAGGGGCCTATAAAGGTAAGGACAAAAATAATTACTGGTTTCCAAATTATAATGCCAGCTATACGAGATGTTCTTTACGGCAACTATTAAAATGCTACTTCATGCAATGATAAGTAACAAAGTAAAATATCAGAATTCAAATAGTATAAATATATTTAGATTGCCTCTTTGGTCGAGCAGTTGCAAGTGCGACTGCCTATCAGGGGTCCTGGGATCAAATCACGGGTTGGGTACTATTGGATTATTCCCATTTAGAATTTCTGGTAGTGACTCAAAGCCTGGATCTGCGCCTGGCATATGGCAATAGGCTCACCACCTATTCCATGAGACTTAAGTGAAACTGATAAGACGCGGGGGTGTACTACACTTCTCTTACTAATCCTTCGGGGATTACAGGTGTGATGTTGGGTTATGTTAAACTTAATAATGCTATTTGACAACAATAAAGCTTCATTATTATAATTATTATATTAACATGTTAAGTATAAAGTATCTCTAACTCAGAATTCAACAGAATACCTAAATTTGCTTCCTCATTAATGAAACCTTAATAACTATTATATCCATAAAAAAATATTAAATTTGTTGTTAATTTTATTACTGTACTGTTTAAATTTAAATATACCTTTCTCATGGCTATAAATAATCTTTAAGACATTTTAACATCTTACAAGTGATTGTTTAGGGCCTCAAATATTTTCCCATGAGTCTGCCTTCTTCAATAAATTAACAATCTTAGCAATACATACTGCCTCGTTGGTCAAGTGGTTGTGAGTGTGACTGCCGTTTGAGAGGACCTGGGTTCAAATCCCAGATCAGGTACTAATGGATTTTTTTAATTTAGAATTTCTAGTAGTAATTCAGAGTCTGGATATGTGCCCGGTGTATGGCAATAGGCTCACCATCTATTCCATGGGACGTAAACATAACTGGTGAAACGTAGGAGTGTACTATACTCCTCTGCCTACTCCTTCGGGGATTACAGGTGTGAGATTACGTTCTGTATAATTACAATGAATAATGCATTTTCTTTTCTTTCTTTCTCTTTGTAATTAATTAAGTATAAAAAAAAACTAATTTTATATCTTAATAGGGTACTCAAATTTTGAAATTCTCTTGTACCTCAAAAGTAACAACAATTAATCAGCCAGTCCCATACAGAACAAATACTAAATATTACTAATTGTGCTCATACTAATATGTACTATATGTTATCATTCACTAATCCTATCTACCTATTTGATGCTCTATCATCAATTTTACACTATCTACCAATGTTATTAATGTCTTCTACTAAATAGATTAACTTAATTTAACAGTCCTATCACTATAATTCTTTTCAATGTTGGTTACCGATGTCTATGGTTGGCAGAAGCCACCTGTAAATACTGCCAGCTCATGCACTACTTTTGTCATACAGAAAAAAAAAATTTCAACTGCCTCATTGGTTGGGTGGTTGCAAGTGCGACTGCCGATCGAGAGGCCATGGGCTCAAATCCTGGGTCAGGTACTAGAGGATTTTTCTAATTTAGTCGTTGGAGTAGTGATTCGAAGTCTGGATCTGTGCCTGGTGTATAGCAATAGGCGCACCAGCAATCCACAGGACGTTGGTAAAACATGAGAGTATACTACACTCCTCTGCCTACCTCTTCAGGGATTACAGGTGTGATAGTATGTTTGTAAGAAAAAAATGTGAACTAACAAAATCTATGCTATGTCTTTGGCTTGTGACATTTGACACTTCCTTATCTATACATTTTCACACAGATCCCAAGTTACTCAATTTCACATTGTATTTATGTCAACTTCAATTAGATGCAAGCAGTAATATTCCATTAATGATATTTCAACCCTTTTGGTTTTCTTACTGTGAACAAAACTGTGTTTAAAAAACATAATAACATAAAAAAAAAACATCGTTACCCAACAAAACTCGGGCTTGGGTTAAGTGATTATTGGATATTCTCATATTTAAAAAAATATGTTACGCTACACATTATGTTTAGTAGTATTGACAATTTTTTTGTATTTCTTGAATCTCAATTACATATAATGATGAAATACATTCTTACACTAATAAAAACCTCTGCAGTATAATTAGATTGAAATAAAATAAAATTAACGTGAATTAATTTTGCAGAAATATCAAATAACAATAGAGATAGTACATTACATATGAAACAAGATAAGTCGTAAGCAGTTCTGAATTGCATTCGTCTCATTGGCAGAAGTGTTAAAAATGTATTCGTACACATTCAATACTTTAATAAAGCTAACATGTAAGAGATATTTATAAAAACACACGTCATTTATGTTACAGGACAGGGCAAACAGGTTATATTGATAACAACGTACTCACCTAAGTCATCCATGGTAAAATGTAGAACAACACGAAATGCTTGTTTTAAACAATAACACCGTAAACTGCACTAGTTCAGCTGTGAAAAAGAACTATACTGTATTACGTTTTAGGTGATTATTATTACATTTCCACAAAATAAAACATGAAATTCTAACCCAAATACGGGTTACGTCGTAACAGTTGGCACTACTGATAAAATGTCATTTACCTTAAGAACACACTACATCAATTTTTAAAGTCGTCACAGACAGAGCTATAATATACAATAGAGCAAGGCATATTATCATAATTTTATTACATATACTTTCTATAGTAATGCTCGAATAACAGTAGATGTGTCTATAACATGTTGTATCTCAGCCTAGCAAGACATATCCCGGTATAGTAACTTAGTAGGGAATATTATTGCGCAAAAAGTAACTACAAATATATATATATATATATATATATATATTATAGTACAAGTACAACCTGTGCTAGTTGATATAATATAAATTATAGCGTTGTTGTGATGGCTATAATTCCAAATTTCAAAACCAATGCTATTGACGAAGAAAATATTTAATTTTTTTTTTCATTTTTATTGACCAAACTGGTATGTGTGTAAAAAGCAGCAACTTAGTGACAAAAAATACTTCAAATATGCTCTCATTCACAAATTAAGTGATCAATATTTTCTTATTATCAGCTGATGCAGCCTGATGGAGAAAATACTCTCATGTGTTCCCAATATAAATAATATGTATATCTATACAGAACAGCCTCTCACTCCGGGAGTGCTGGGTTCAAACCCAAGGCGTGCACCTCTTTACAAAAGTGCGTTTTAAATTTAAATATCACTTGCTAACGGTGAAAGAAAACATCGTGAGGAAACCTG
>DWJK01004955.1:0-11523 GCA_018248815.1 Croniades pieria auraria
TAAGAGGTGCGCGCTAGGATTTGAACCCGGTCTCCCGGAGTGAGAGGTCGAATTTCAAACCACTAGGCTATCTCTGCTTCAACTAATAATAATCACTATGAAATATTCTTGCAGTTCGGCAATCTGTATTTAATTAATAGTCTAATGTATTACTAACACTAACTGAAGTAAACGTCTCTAACAGCCCCATCTCCATGCTCCTGTCAAGGATGGGCAGCAGATGTTTATAGGCGCTACTTCTCACTGCGATATTCTTCTTTGTTTCTATGTTATTTCGCTATTAAATTCATTGTTCTTTTGTTGTTCTTCTGTTGGAGAACGGTTTTCTATGAGAATATCAAAAGTTGACATCATCGTCTGCGCTGGTTACATGCGGACACAGAATGAAACCTTGAAAAAAACTAAATTATGTATGTATATTAAAATAAAATGTCCCCCATTTCTAGCCCTTAGAATAAAAGATACGTCAATGCGAATATCATAACACTCTATAATGATATGGTTTTCTCTAAGGATAAACATATGGAAAAAATTTTAAATTCCCTGCATCTTAATTGTTAGATTAACTAAAAGCTGCGGAGTTCCTTTTATTAAGTTTTCAAATAATTTATCTCAGTTGTTCTCAAATATTATTGCATTCAAAATGTAGATCATAATAATTAGGAATTTATATTTAATACATACATACATATCTTTAAAATAAATAAAACGTATTTTTAAGAATAATAAACCAATGTACAAACATTTTTACGATTATAAGTTCGAAACACTATGCACGCTGTATCTAGTTTTATAATAGTTAACACGGATAATTGTGAGGAAACAAAGTATTTAAATACACACGCATCATAAATATTCAAAGTTTCAACAAAATGAGCATCGAACAATATGTGTGATGCTGCAGTGTTGATGCTGACCGTGTTGTCACCAGAAGCAACGTTGTTGACCAAGGTCGACATTACGCGGCGGGCGATCGTAAGACTACTGCTCAATCTATTGTGTCAACTCTGTCTCGTTTGGAACAGAGAAGAGAGACGATAATTAAGTGTATAAAACTTATAAAGTTCTTTATAAATGCCATTAAAGGGAATATAACGTGTTTTCCTCTCGTTATGAAAACAGATCCGTGTCCAACAGTAGAACAATAAAAAGGTTGGTGGTGTAGACATAGAAAGGAAAAAACTGTTACATTTTTATTGCGCCTTTTTATTGTAATATATTACAGGTCGAGTAGCTCATGTTCAGGCCTAGATTTAAACCTCGTTAATTCCCTTTAATTCCTTACCTTTTTAAACTGGAAAATGAGTAGGGAGCGTTCTGCTCTTGTTAATTCCGCACTTATTCATACCCTAATGATGATTAATGATATTTTGCATGCTTGGGTTTTCAATTGCGTGGGCAGTCTTTGGACGTGTAATTAGTAACAGATTTGTATTTTAGGCGCGATAATATATTCTGATGTTAAACATTATTAAGATATGCGTCGTGTGTAGATGGAAAAGGATTGATATTTCGTCAACAGTTATCACCATGTAAAATTATATATTTACTACCTGCCAAGTTTATTCACCACTTTACTTAACTTTACCAGGTTTATATACTACTTTACTTTACCAAGTATATACATATACTACTTTTCTATATTTTACAAAGATATATGTACTGTTAGTTTAAAATTGTGCACTATGTTTAGTTTAGTTAGTTTGATACCAATATTTCGGTATTGCTAATTCGTTGTCGTTCACAAAAAGCTCACTCCTCTAGTATTATAATTGGTTATATCGTCATAAGTGGCAGGCAGTGATAGCCTAGTAGTTAAGAATTCAGCCTCTCACTCCGGGGGTGCTGGGTTCACATCCATGGCGCGCACCTCTTTACAAAATTGCGTTTTAAGTTTAAATATCACTTGCTAACGGTGAAGGAAAACATCGTGAGGATACCTGCATGCTTCAGAACTTATAAAAAAAAAAAAAACTGAAGTGTGTGAAGTCCGCCAACACACCCTTGGCCAGCGTGGCGGACTACGGCCTTAACCCTCTCAATATGAGAGGAGACCCATATTCCAACAGTGGAGTGTTAATGGGTCGATTATTATTATTATTCATTATGTTTTATCCCTACAGTTCTCAAATACTGAAGCTATACAGCTATGTCGTGAGAAGAAACACCCGCCTTCTTCGAGTTCGTTCCTAAGAAGACACTGCAGTCATAAAGTTTTGTGTCTGTTCTATCGTGTAACAGACAAAACATTTAGAAATTTTTAAAACTTCTAGTAGAAATTTCTAGTAAGGACTCGGAGTCTGAATCTGTGCCCGGTGTATGGCAATAGGCTCACCACCTATTCCATTGTGGGACGTAAACGCTACTGGTGAAACGTGGGAGTGTACTACACTCCCACTGCACTATACATGATCACAGGCGTGATGTTACGTTTTAAAATTTCTTGTAGATAATTTTTATGGTAATTAAAGGTTAACGAAACGTCTTCGGATAATCAATGCTTGAATATAAGTATACTTTACACGTTGGCAAAATCAAATTTATGCATTCTCCGAAGACAACCACCAATAAAACTCGCAGCATCTGTCGCGAGCCAAACTTGGATTTCAGCGTATTCGAAATTCGGTGCCGATTTGAACAAATTTACATAGTCATAAATACATTTCATAGTCTCCCTGCCGTGGGGTAAAAAGTCACCCCGCGGGGCCTTTTTTACCCCCGAGATAAGGCTTGTCACCAGTTGACAGATGTCGTGACATTTACAAGTCGCGTAGAACAGCGAACACTTCTTGTTTCACTGATTCACTTTTTCGTTCAACAATTGCACTTTTGGGGAAATATAAAAAAATATATTTAGTTTTCAATGTTTGCGAACGAAAAGTAAATAAATTATTCTGTTATTGCTAAGAATAATAAGGTTAAAAATTAATCGAATTTAATTAAACCATTAACTACTGATCCATTGTCTTAGAGAAGATTGCTAGCATAATACGGAAACAAACAAACAATTAATTAGATGCGACGAGAAAATAGGAGTTCCCGCCAAAAAATTAGAATATGCAACATATTTAAAAATCTATATGGTAGATAGGTACTCGGATATTTTATCACAAAATTATCTAGTGGATATTTAATGACTGCCTCGTTGGTCCAGTGACTGCAAGCGCGACTGTCGATCGAGAGGTCCTGGGTTCAAAT
The DNA here is from genome assembly GCA_018248815.1 of Croniades pieria auraria. Classification (NCBI taxonomy): domain Eukaryota; kingdom Metazoa; phylum Arthropoda; class Insecta; order Lepidoptera; family Hesperiidae; genus Croniades; species Croniades pieria. The sequence continues at coordinate 3,199 of DWJK01004955.1, forward strand.
CCCGGGTTGAGTACTATTGGATTTTTTAAATTTAGGATTTGTAGTAGTGACTCGGTGTCGGGATGTGTGCCCGGTGTATGGCAATAGGGTCACCACCTATTCCATGGGACTTAAACGTAATTGGTGAAACGTAGGAGTGTACTACACTACACTCCTCTGCCTACGTCTTCGGGGATTACAGGCGTGATGTTACGTTTTCCGTTCTACGGATATTTAATAATAATAATAAATTTATTTTCGGTAAAAAACAAAACAGTAACATACAGGCACACGGTTTAATGCCAATGCAGAAATATAAAATTACGAAATTAAGCCTAAATTATACCACCAATCATAGTAAAGGCATGTAATAATTTCTCTAAAATAGAAAACAACGCAATACATGCGGAGACCCAAGTTTCAAGCCAGCTTGTGCCTTAAATATTACCAACGGAAACGATACATGGACGCTGCGATATGCGAACATCTACAAAAGCAAACATAGCCCATATTTGCTAAACGTTAATCAAATAAACTTTTGTCAAGTATTCAACCGAAAACCGTCTTTCCATCTGATTAATGGTTTTAACCAGACAGCGGCCGCGCCGGTCCGAACGACCCGAGATTTTAAGAAAACAAACAACAAATAAAACCGTGGCGCTAATGATACGTTTAATGGTGCAGAATGATTGTCACCACACCATTAGCGAAGCATAAATAGTGTATACCGTTGAACGTTCTCTTTTACTTAACAAAATGACCTGTTTGCGGATCCCGGGTCCGCCAGTTGAACAAATAGATGCCACGACATCATTAATTACGTATCTCTGAAAGGCTTTCCGGTAAATATACATTGAATTCGTGGCCCTCCATCGATTTGCGTTAACAATTCCATGTGAACCAAATTCTAGCGTAACTGTGAAATATTAATAATAATATATTGTTGTGAATTGCGCCAAAATCAATTGTTTAGTAAATGTAATAATGTAAGACCCATTAAACTCAACGCATAAGAAATCCGCTGTAAAATTATATAATCAGCGATCTTCCATAGAGGTTTCTGCGCTACCAGTTTAGTTCTGTGCAAAACTCAATAGTCAATTTTCATTGACTCGAACACAGAACGCTCGACGCCAATTAAGTTTTCACTGCCACCAAGTTCTTCCCTTAAGTCTAAATGTCATACATGTCTGTGCTCGCGGCTTAGAGGACAGCCGTCATCTTCTCGTTCGAATCAGCACCTCTACACCCTCCTGATATTAAAATAAAAGACATTTAACCGGTAGAGGAAAACGCGCGCGGTGAGATTAAAGTGCAAAAGACGAAGAATTTCCATGTCGCCCTCGTGGGCAAAACCGCACAACGACCAAAAGTTGTCATCAAATACGCATCCTTGGAGGGCGGGAATCAGTTTTAAAAGCCATTAGAGCGGGCGGCCGGGGTGGTTGTAATTAGACTGCGTTAATATTTAACAAGTGCGACGGCGTAGAGATTAGCGTAACGCTGGCCCAGCTGCGCCCGGACACCTTCTGGGGCTCGTCGCTTTAAAAAAACCACTCTGTCAACGACGTCGTCAAAAATTAATTATGTTATGTCCGCAACGCGAAAAGGAGATTTCGGGAACGCTAATGCTTTTGTGATCGGACGGATGCGAGCTAAGTATGAAATGAAAGCTAACGGTATTTTTATTTCATTAGTGTGATGTTTACGTTGACGCACCTTACTCACGTTTTCGGTAAACAATGAAATTCCTGAATTAATTTTTCGATGAAAGGGTAAAGGAAAATATGAGCCACGCGAGTCGTGAGTGTAATCCTTTGAACCCTTTTCGTGCAATTAGAAATACTTGAAGATGGCCGGTGCGGGTGACTAATGGCGGATGCATTATTAAAGCCCTGCGGTCGGGCCGCGGCGGGCGAAGGGTTAGGGACAGATTATGTTATTACAAATTTTGGTTTTGCGAGCTGACGCGACGCGATGATTGATATGTACGTAGGAGAGTAGCATGTATAGTACCTTAAAATTACATTATATTTCGATGTGATCTTTTATCCAAATAAAACATTTTCACTGAGTTGTTTTATAAAAAAATTAGAACATATACATAAATATGGTCCAGTAAATCTAAAATAAACCCATACCTTCCAATGTAGTTGACAACATTAAATATACCCTCAGGTCGGACCAAAAAATATCATTGTGACACTCTTAATAAATTACTATATCTGAATTAATGATTACTAGACATTAATAATCGCTAGACACACAGGAAAAAATGCTTACGTAATTCACAAACCTTCCCACATTCAGCATCATTAGATGACCGGGGTAAAAACAAACCGGTAGCGCTGAGAAAGTTGAAGTAATCAGTCACGGGTTGGTTTCCGGTAAGGATTACCATACGCAAAAATCACAATGGGCGACTCAAGAAGTTAATGGACGGTCCATGCATAATTTCGGGATAGCACAAAAGGGTTAAACAAAGGTGTTGCCATAGGAAAGGTTTATTAATGTCATAGATGAATCACAAGATAGTCCGTTAGACCGGTCGACGATTTTTTTAGTTTAATAAAAATGGACGTCGGACATTGTATAGTTTAGTAGGTCCGCGAAGATTTATTCCGTCACGTTAATTAAAATCGTAAGAATAATAGACTGGTGTGAAGAATCCCGTGCTGTATTGTTTAAAAATAAAAAATATTTTATTTTACGAAGTGGAAGTGAAGAAAATTGCAATACAATAAGGAAATCAATAAAAGACGATCTAATAACGAAGGATAATCCAGTCCATCTTTGTGAAATTTTAAAATCTTCAAAAATCGCAAATAGAATATTTATTCACATAATGAAGAACCTCTCAAAACACAATGAAACCAACTCCAATTAATGTTTAATCAAACAATATAAGCACGAAGAAAGACCAAGTCGCTGTTCTATAGGAAATCTCCAGTAACTCTATCCCGGTACCTCACGGATAGCTAGACGTATCAAGTATCATTATAATGGGCAATTAGAACTGTGAAAAACAGGACCACAAACCAGCTAAATCGGAGCCCTCGAAACTCTGCAGTTTACAACAAAACGTAACACGCCGCCGCGTTCGTTGGTGCCAAGCACATTTGGTCGGTTTTAAGATGGGGTTGTAGCTTGTATTGTACAAAGAAACGCTATTTGTTTTCTCCTGACACCTCTTAGTAGCTAAACAAACAATGCATAAATATAAACGACTTTTGTGTTTCCCATAGCATCCATTGTCAGTATTGTCACCTTTGTGCCCCTTTCAGAGGCATTGTTTTTTTTTAACTCTTTTGTACTACGGCCATTAGACTACTGATGTGTCCAGTTGTTCACTTCTATTTGGAACGGCTTCTGCAGACGCTTGTTCAAGTACGGTTTAAGTTTTAAGACCTCTTTTGTCTGTTTGGCAAATTATGTGGCAATCTCTTTCGTCTTTAAAATGTTCTATTTTGTATTTCACTTCTTACGTTTATTGAAATAGTGGAAACACAGCAGATATTATTTTAAAATTAACATGTATTACCAATTATGTCAGTCAATGTCGCAGGGTGCATAAAAAAACAAATTAAATAGACGTTATTCAAACAATAAAAATTCGAAAAGCAAAGAATCCATAATTCCAAAAAATTCTCGCTGCGCGCGTCAAACATATGTCAATCAAACGTGCCACACAACTAGATGTTAGAGGTCAGCGATCATCATCTCCAGCTACACCAACCACTTCATGTAATTCAACAGATACACCATCACAGGAATCTACTCCTTATTCCCTAGCATTAGTATCCTATGTGCCCTTACTAACATCATCCCCGATGGCATTACCATCATCTGATTTTTACTCCGTTGCCTCTCTCGCGCCTCAGTTTTTTGCTTCTAAACATCCATGTCATTCAACCAAGTAAACAAGAACACAAAGGGCCTAGTCGCCATCCCTTTTTATTAAAATCGGTGGCTGAATGAGTACAAAGGGCTTTATACTCATTATGTGCAATCGGAGTCGTTCAGGTGTTATATTATAGTCAGTTGCGGTAATAATGAGCTTACCCGTATTTGATCACAACCCCATCGTTACTGTTGCGAAAATTTAATCAAAGTTACACTCACATATTCCTCCTATTTTTGGTCATTTTACGTAGGCGACTTTGTCTTTTATTTCTTTGAATTCTCTTATATTTCTAATCAGCCATTAATATGTATTTCGTGCTTAATGAATGTTTGCTTGTCTCATTGTTTTTTTGGCGACACAAAGAATAAGATGTATTGAACTGTTTATGCCCTCGAAAAAGTTAAGCGTTTATTCGTTAACAATTGTATGTGTTCAAAGAAATCACCACATGTCTGTACGTTTAAACATCTACAAGATAATATATTAAACTTTATAATACAATTTAAGAAAACTATTTCAAAACATCATACAGTGTCAAATCAATAACATTATACGAAATAATGAAAAAAGCGCGCCTATTCAAAGAATGATTTCAAAATTCGAATCACATAATGCCGTTCTTCGTTGCTTATTCTTACTCAACTGCCAGTATTACGGTCGATACAGAATTCTGATAGAGACGTCTAGAGATTTCTCGAAGTTTCTCGACGCAATGTTTCGGTAATTTAAGCGACAGAATTCAATGAGTATGTGCATTTTAGTGATCCAACCTATAACCTTTCGGTGTTTTTGTTCTGACATACACGATTATTACGTAAACTTACAACATTCGTTTAAATTAGCATTTTGAATTCATTTGACTAGCTCGTTGCTGCAGTGGTTAGTGAACCTGATTGCTGAAGAGGAGTCGTGGGTTTGATAACTACCCAGAATATTATATTTGGGTGATGAGCAAAAATCTTTGTTCTGTCTGCGTAGAAAATAAACAGGTTCAAGTTCCTTACCATCAATTTATACTTATAAAATACGATGACTAACCAATACAATATTATCTGGAAATATTTATACCAGACATAATTAATGAAATTATTCTTTTTGCCAATAATTTTAGTTTACTGGCATAGTTTACTGAGTTACTGGATAATTTCAAAACAGTCACAATTATTAGTAAAATGTTATTATTGTTTAATTATGGAAAACCATGTCTAGTCTGTTAAGATAATTATTGGCACTCGGTACCCTCTACCTAACCCAATAAGGGCAAGGCGTAGCGATATACTGATAAAAATAATACATTGCGAATTTTTTTTCATATCAAAGGCTCACACTGGGTTAGTCTTACCTGATAGTAAGTGAAATCCTAGGATGTAACACACTCGTCTAGAAAATGCCTATTCACTCTGATTTTTTTTATCTTTAAGAGTTCCAAGTAGCACAATTCGAGAGTAATAATTGAATGTATAATAAAAATTTATAAAATACCTTTAACCGTAAACCGATAAAATGCTATACTCTAAAATAATTTCGGTTCTTATATTAGACATACATACCTGTATTAAATTAGAAATATATCGATGCCGGCCAATATCATGCTGGCCCGATACATTTTTTACTTCTCAATATCATTTTTATTCCCATTTCATTGAATTTACATCGATCGTTATCGGAAATCGCCTAATCACCGTTAAAATCTCACTAATTTTGTATACAGAATTTTAATGTCTTCATATTAATTAATAAAAATCGGTTCGATTTTAAATTAGAATGTTGCCCGTAGAAATTAAATTTTGATAATTATACACGTGGTAGAAGTTCGACTGCATTTAATTTTCTATGCTTAAACGTTGTTGAGGTGGATACCTATGAGAATTTCTACTGTGTGATATCGTTTAACCACAGAATATTATTATCAATACTGACTCTATGAACGTAAACAAATATGTAATTTTTTTAAAAACGATTTTTTTTATTGGACAATGTTTTTCTTCATTTAAGACTATTTTTATATTTTTACTTGCCAGTTTTAAATTTAATAGTCATGCAAATATTTTAATTGGTGCTATTTAAAAACACCTATTCATTTATGAATATTTTATTTTGATTTGAATATTGGAATTTCGAAGCCAATGTCGTAGATTTTTCTATATTCTTCAAAGTTCAATTTATTTGGAGCTTCCAAAACTTCGTAAATTTGAACTGATCGAAATAAATTAAAACCAAACCAATACAGTTAGATTTTGTCATAAATATCGCATAAAGATAGCTTTTTTCAAATTATTCTCCCAATTTTCTTATTTTGACTTGAACCATACATCAAAACGCTTATTAATAAACACAAAAATGTGTATAATAGGCACAACACAACAGTTTTTTGGTATCTAAAAGAGGAAGATGTCGTATTCAACAGAATCATTGTTGATCTCCCCGTTTTTTTAATGTGTGGCTCGTGGACATATTAAGAGGCAGTTTATAAATATTTTTTATATTTTTTGTACTAATGTTTGTCTCGTGGCGTTTGAATAGTACTGACCTATAGAATTAATCTTACTGACCCTTAGGGATGCTGTGGTCAACCTGTTTTTTATAAAAGCTTCATTATGTATTACATCTTAATGTAGTTGATCTGGGGGCACCGTAATCCGCTGCCAAGTTTAATCCAATCGAATTAATCCTTCTTTGATTTCAGATTAATTTTTATATGTTATTAAGGTGTTTTAATAAAGTTTTATTTAATGTTATAAATAGAAAATATGAGTTAAAGTAATTTAATTAATATTTTTATTACAACTACATTTTTAATACGTCTTATCTATAAAGTTTTGCCAATTTGAGAACGCGACCGTTATTTTTCGAAAACCGCCATAACAGAACCATGATAAAATCATTAATAGATTACACCATTAATAAAGAACGAGGTTCGACTTAGAAGTCGGAACGGTCACAATGCGGATTTTATGGGAACCCAAAATAGCTAATAATTCATAAACACCGGACACCGGAGCGCTGTCCGGCGCCAAGATCAATAGTGGCACCCCAAGCAGCCCGCGATCAAAGCCGACATGTCCGGACAATGGGCCACAGTGTTCCCCTTTCGAGGCTAGAAGTCTACATGGATAATAGCTGAAGTCTACACTCGTTTAAGAATGATAAATTACTCAAATGGACTCGGCATGTCCATTCCCACAGATATTAAAGACGGGGGCACAATGCGCGGACCCTAAGTTCCGCGGAATCCTGCTGCGTTATACAACATCGGTACGAGACATCGTCTTTGTTCGAAGTAAGTACAATATGCAAACCCTTTTGAGTGATCGCACACATTTTGTGGAAATTGAAAAAGTTCGCGATCCACTACTTTGATGTTCTTGTGTTTTATCAGCGGCTAATCGGGTTTAATAGTGGCTCCCGGGGAGATGTTTGTCGTGTGCATTAGGGCGAGTCTACACTATGTAACAACACATATTAAGGTCGTTACAGATGGAGCTGTAATATATATTAGCTATGCTATAATATATAATACTCGCATTCAGTACTATATAACTAAAAATCAGAATTACAGACATGACATTTGTTATATTGTACCGTCATTTTAATGTTTCACTGCCTCGTTGGTCGAGCGGTTGCAAGCGCGACTGCCGATCGGAAGGACCTGGGTTCAAATTCCGGGTCGGATACTATTGGATTATTCTAATTTAGAATTTCTAGTAGCGACTCGGAGTCTGGATCTGTGCCCGGTGTATGGCAATAGGCTCACCACCTACTCCATGGGACATAAACGTAACTGATGAAACGTGGAAGTATACTACACTCCTCTGCCTACCCCTTCGAGGATAACAGACACGTTACGTATTTTAATGGATACAGTTTTGCTATATATTTGTAATAAAACAATGTTAAAAAGGTATATAAGCAAAGTTTTATGAGATGTCACTGAATCTAAACTAACCGTTAGCTTTGTTAACTGTGCACAGCGTTACAACAAAGCTATGAGAGGATGGAACCGGCTTACGACTTTAATACGTTATACTTTGGTCAGTAGAATATTCCCATTTAATTTTTTTATTTTTATTTTATCTATGCGTAACTATGAGTGTAGAACGGCGGAAAAAAAGAAAAAAAGGCGGAAACCGTTAGTCTCTGCCTATCCCTATTGAAAATAGATGTGACGATATGTATATTTTTATATTGTATATAAAGTGATAGCCTAGTGGTTTGAAATTCGACCTCTCACTCCGGGAGACCGGGCTCAAATCCTAGCGCGCACCTTTTAAAAATGTGCGTTTCAAGTTTAAATATCACTTGCTAGTGTATTTGTGCCCGGTGCATGGAAATAGGCTCACCACCTATTCCGTAGCGGGACGTAACCGTAACTGGTGAAACGTGGGAGCGTTCTACACTCCTCTGCCTACCTCTTCGGGGATAAGAGGCGTGATGTTACGTTT
>DWJK01004956.1:0-11519 GCA_018248815.1 Croniades pieria auraria
TCTCTATAGATTATTTATACAATGATCTCGTAGGTGCTTGGTTTTTATTTCATTAAAATAAAACGGATTCACAAGCAACTCGAGTCTACAATGAGATTATACAATTGTCTGATATTTCTTTAGAAATATATTATAAAACGTTAAGGAGATTCATGAACCTCAAGCTCAAAAATCTGAGTTTTTAGGAGACATCAGGGCCTCTTTTCGGTTATAGGGCAGAATAATAACTATTGCAAGAATAAAGAATTTGTATCTCTATTTGTTCAACAATTGAATACAATAAACAGTGTTGAGCTGTGCTTTTCAACTGTTTGTTATTCAAAACAAAATAGAAAGTGAGTTTAAAATGATATAAGGAGAAAATTAAAGTGGCTCGGACGGGAGCATTCAATAGGTAGAGTTCGCGGGAAGCGCAATCTTTCAACTGGGCCAGCGAGTGGCAGACGGTCGAGCGTCGTTGCGACAAAATAACTTCTTCTTTTGCCATCGGCGACTTCCATTCAACAGCCGCAAAAGCTTTCCCGTGGCGTGATTGATCAAAGCCTTATTGTAACTTCTTTAAAATGCACCGCCGCTCAATGAAAGCCTGATAGTACAAAGTAAATTTTAAACTACCAGAGTTCAGAGTAAGTTTAGGTGCGATATTTTAAAGTTTTTGCGTATAAATAAATTTAGACAATTGTAACTTTTATCTGTTCCAATTCACAGAGAATAATTGTTGAGCTAAGGCAAAGGAAAGCCTAGGAACGTTTAGTTCAATCTTTATTATTAAGTGTGCTTATTCACCCAAATACCTCATTATAAGTTTTAATAGCATGTGACACAAAGGCGCCTAGGAATCGTGACAACTTAGGCGCATGCCCCAAATGTACTTGAACATAATGATACATAATATACCATAAGCCAGCAAATATTTTTCACTTTGATCGTTTACTTTCGTTTGAGTCTCGATCATTTTTTAGGCAATTATTCTAATAACTGCTGTTATTGTGTTTATATAGTAACTCTGACGTTATCACAACGATGTATATTAACTAGTACATTTGTCACAGTTAATAAATCAACATTCCGAGCACAGAGATATATATTAAAATTAAATTGATTATCGTTTGGCTAAAACTTGGACATATGACCTGTTGTTTAGCTCAGTTCATCATTATTATTCACCACTCTTAAATATTGTTCATCACTTTTTTATAGTTCCACTGTTGGATCCTGGTCTATTTTTCGAATGTGAAAGACTAAAGATGTAGTGATTAATTCAGTCCAAAATTCTATATCAAACCGTGCATGATATTATTCCATTGACTTCTAGCACTCCTAAAAAATACGTATTTACGAACCGCAGTACGATATACTACGTGAGTTGAACCCAAACTTCTAGTTGGTACATATTTAAAATATGAACGCAATAAACAATATTAGTCATATTACTTTAACGAAGACATTCCTTGTCAAGCGCGTGTCACATCATTATGAAGTATATTTCAACACGCAGGAGGAAATAGGCGTGACAGACAGTCAGGATATCACCGAACCGTTTGCGGAATGACTTGCCCTGCGTTATTGGTTAGACGGCAAATGTTAACGTTTCTATAGAACGTTCCACGATTTATGTTTTGCATCTGAATAACGCATACAATATTTTAAAAATAGAATATATCAAGTTTTAGTGTTAAGATGTTTGGGTATAATAACTGAAAACAATTAAAAAGTATACTGTCCATTAATTTCAATGAGAAAAAATTTTTGAAATCTCAATAAGTAGGCAATATCTGCGTACCGTAGTTGATCTATGATTACAGAGATAACATGTTATGAAAACCAATAGATAATAGATACGATATAAAAGATTTTCCCTATGCGAAGCTCAGCGATTCTATCGAATATGATAATAACATACAGATAAAGAATAAAAACATGTATGTATGTATGTATTTATTTGTGTGTATAAAAGGAACTAAGCTTTGTAACATTCTTTATTATATCCGCTTTGTTTCACACAGGAGTTTCGAAGATAAAAGAAACTTCAACTGAACGTATAAGTTAGCTAAAAGAGTATTATTATTTAGTTTTGTGCGCTAATATTTTTACACCTGAACAAATTATTACCGAGGGACATATCACTAAACATTCCTATCGCATTATAATCTTTATTAAAACGATTTGCGCTACAGATTAAACAGTTTAATTTTCCCTTTATGTGGATATAGTATGTGTACCGCTTTGATATGTAATTATCTATTTAGATTGGAGATTTAGTATACGGTTACCGCTCCCAACGTTATAAGGCGTCGAGTCACAGGGTTCGTACACAAACAATCGTACGACAGACACCTATCTGTATGCGTTTTGAGTTTAATCATCACATTAATTAGCGATTGTGTTTAAACAGACGTCTGTTTGTCCTCCGCCTACGATTAGTTCAAATATCTATTATACTATTGACTGACAAACACACCGAGATAATTAATACCGCGATTAAATTGTTTGTAAAATGTTCTTTTTTTTATTTCCAAATGCAACTTTGGATATTATTACATTGTAGCGAATAGCGAAATTTAATGAACAATTCATAAAAATTTATCTATTGATATATATTTAAGTTTTATACAGGACTGCATTATGTTAGATGCAGAATCTGCTCCCGGACAAAGGGAATGTTCAGTGTAGAAAAAAGTTGATGCGGCATGTGTATGAAGCTATGGGTTGATTCTCTCTAGGAGGAACGAATTTTGAAGAGAAAATCGTTTTTGGTACATAATACGGTCAGACATTCTACTACCTCAAGTAGGAGATAACTGCACTGTTGTGACCATCAAGCAATCTACGTAGCTCTCAGCCGATCCAATATAGCCTTTTTTCAATGTTACTACAAATATAAACATGCCACGTGAACGATAAAACACCTGCTACATTAACCGCAGCCAGAAAACCATAAATCCGATTTCAAACAATGTCTTTGTAAAAGTTTTCGTATTATTTCTGTTAAGTAAATGGCAAAACATTGTTTACTTTTCAATATTTCCTTTTATCATTGTACAAGAAGAGATACATCTTACTTCATCAAAGTGATAAGAATACACAAATGCATTTTTGATAAATGTCTTATTCTAGCAAATGTAATTTAAACTACGCCTAATATGTTATAATCATGATATTGTATAACAATCAATTAATTGCTAAAGATCATTTCAAAGCTATCACTTATAATTAATGATGAATGACTTGTACAATTTGCAAAACCAGAATTTAAGTATCTCATGATGATTTTACAGTATGTCATCGTCATCAGGCTTTAGATGTCCACTGCTGGACATAGGCCTACCCTAATCGGCGCCACTTCTTACAATGTATGTACATATATACTCGTATGTATACGGAAAAAATACGTGACTTCGTGCTTACATTTCAACGTTTTGATTCATTTACAGTAATTATACGTAATTATATTTAAGAGTGAAACCAAACTCTCTAACGATATCGAGAGGCGAGTCGGCTGTTACTAGGGAAATTGTTAGATAAGAACAATTTTCCATCACTCAACGTTGTGAGCCACCGATTTGTGGAAGCTCTGTTATTATTGATACGATCCGCGGATAAACGAAACTAATTAAGCGTTTTAATTAATCCCACCATTCGGTGTTCTGTTACGGTTATTATTGATACCCGCGCGCGCTGCAGGAGCTTCGTGGGAAGATATGGAAAGATTCATTTCCGAGGTTCATCACTAATATCTATTACAAATCATTATTAGTCGTCGTTGTATAGCGGTCTAATAGACACACATCCAATTACAAGTGTATTGGCGCGATAATAAAAGTTAACTATTTATTTGGAGGTAGACAAAATCGGCAAATTATCCTCGGTGTGTTTGTTCGGTTGCCGTGGCTAGTAGAGTCCCCTTGTCACGCCTTATGAAATCTAAAATTGCTATATCTATTTGATAACAAAATGTGAAAATACAAAAGATTTCTCCCAGATATCAAGATGTGATGATGACGAGATTTGATGTCAGAAGGTGTGAATTTCTTGAATATTTTTTGACGATGAATTTTTTTTGAATATTAGTAGACGAAGTGTTCGTAAAGCTACTTCATTTCGAAGAAACGAATGATTACAAATAGCAATAAATATTAGACAGAATTTGCAATGGGCTGTGGTGTTGTATGGTAAACTATGTTTCGGTATACCCCGAGATTCAGATTCAGAACCAACAGTGCAGTGAGACATAAAAAGGTAAATCGAAACACAAGAGACGGCATTACGGAGTTTAGCACTTTTTTAATGCTAGATGATGTTGAAGAAAGTTGATTAACTTTATGCAACCGTGCCAAGTGGATGCGGAAAAAAACGAATTCACGCGGAAATATGTTTAAGGTATATCTTTTCGTTTCCGACGTTTTCATTACAAATCGCACAAATTGCAAAGAATGGTTTGCAATTACTTTTTGCACGAATACATAGAAGTGGTTGGGCACCACCCTCCGCTTCGACGGGTACATGAGTAAGTATGCCAAAAAGAAAAGTCGTAGATCTTTTATAAATATTCATCATCTCTCCTGCATTAAGAAATACGTCGCAAAATATAATTCCTAATACGTAAATGTCTTGTCTTACATTTGGTACATGAAAAGGCAAAAAAAATCTAAGTAGTAACTAAATATCTCGGAAAATCTCTGGAAAATATCTGGACACTCATTGAAAATAGCTATTAGCCTACATTCTTTGTCAGAATATAAACTACCTACATAATACATTTTATCAAAATCGATTCAGTGGTTTTAGCGCGATAACGTATTAGACGAAAGGAACTACTTTTCTGACACTAGCTTTTTTCCCCCGGCTTTGCTCGCGCAGAATTTGTTCTGTCTCATAAAGTTCGTGCAAACGGTTCGTGTACAGCATTTTTATACTCATGATGCTAACTTCGAAATTAAACGTTCATAATTAAATGATATCTGCACAACGAATTAACCAATTTTAATAATGTATAGACAAAAAATTAAAAAAATTTCAGACGGTTTTTTACATCTTGGATAACCTAAAATGTTTTTTTTGCACAAGTCTAAGTATTTTAGAAATAAATTATAGTCTATGTTACTTCCTGATGATTTAGCTTGCTATTAGTGAAAAAAATGATTGAAATAGGTCCAGTAGTTTTGGAGCCTATTCGATACAAACAAACAAACATAATCTTTCCTTTTTATAATAATATAAGTAAGTATAGATAATATCACTAGAATAACGAAATTGTGATAAAAAAGAAAATGAGATATAAAAAGAATTCCAGAGTGATTTAAACGCAAACTAAAGTATGTTAGTCTGAGGCACATAGATGTAATCTGACTTTTATCCCTCTTTAAAATTACTTGTGTAAAGCGTATTACATATAGACTGATATATTATTTAAAAGGTTTAACTTTGAAGTAATACATAATGTTTGTGTACTAATAAGAAAGCTCTGTATTTCAATACAGCCTAGAATGTTCTAAATGCGGCCGAAATTATTATTTGAAGTGATTCAACGAAGCCAAAAAAGCGACGCGCAGTTCCCGAGCCGAGTGTGAGTTAATAGAATAGTGTTATCTAAATTGTGATGCCCTAACAAAGGTTACGTTAACAGTTTGACTGCAGACCACATTAGGGGCGAAATTCCCTCATCGGACGAAATGGCTTTAACGCTCCATTGCACACCGCAACATAATCCGCTTGTACTTGTAACGTGGCTAATTGAACTATCGTTGCGTTATTAGCGGGAACACGAGACACGGGCCGGCTTCAACCGGCTGAAAAGTAATAACCGCATTCGCTACTGAATGAAAAACAAAATACAAGCCGAGCTCAAACATTTCCGTAACATAGTCAAAAGTGATTTCGATACGCTCCTGGTTTTTTTCGCCAGCTGCAAGTATGAAAGCTTCCAGTTATTTATTCATCCGTCCGCTACAACAAAACTCGGCTCCAATACGATTCAGAAAGGTTGCAGGTATAAGCGCCACTGTAAAGTGTGTAGTATCCGGTACGAACTAGATTGAATCCTGAATGACGTAACTGAGACTTTATGCATGTTTGTTTTAGACTGGATGCCTACGTATGATTTTAAAGTTGAGTAATCGTTTTTTCTATATATCTTAACGAAAAATACTGCAACTATGGGATTTGTACTACTGGACATTATATCATATTTTATTTCTATTTAAGACTAAGAGTCACAAATTATAATATTGATCCTCGATTCATTAAAAGGTTTCGCAGTCAACGATGTCACAACTACACAATACGAGTATGTGTGCGTGTGGGATGTGTGTATATGATAAACACGCTGAGACTTACGGCGTTGCTGTGCGTCTGATCGGTCTTGAGCTCCTTGTGGTTGGAGAACTGCACGTAGACGGCGCGCCCGCGCAGCTGCGCCACGCATCCGCCGAAGTACGCGACCATCGCCACCGCCGATATCTCCTCAGCCATCTCAAGGAACGCCTGATAACAAAACATTTTTTTAAATAGCTAAAACATTTAAGACGACTTCAATCTCCACTTAAGATTTTAGAATGTCAACAACACATTTCTAAATAATTCCTAGAAAATATGTTAATTCTCTATAGATCTCGATATACTCGAATCGAATCGTATACTCGAATACAAGGAATTCCGATACGATTCCGATAAACTGGGTTCACATTCGTGTCTATGATGATACCCACATCAAAAATATAGAGAAAGTTTGAAAGTGTGCAGAACTATTTCGTTATTTAAAATGTTAACTGTCTACTTCTTAAATATCCTTAATTGGGATGTTAGTTAATTTTAATCCAAGCTCCATCAAGTAATAATTTAGTTATTATTAATTTTACGCATCTCAAAACATACTAAAAATCAATATCAAAACGATTGTCTATGTAGCCAAATAAAAGCCCTTTTTAGTCATCGCTTAAAGTTTTAAAGGAACAGGTAGAGATTAAATAATCTGCAAGGTTACATAATATATATATATAACGTATACCTTGATTAATTGATCAAAATACTTACTATTTGGCAGCGAAACAGTTCTGTAGTTCCGCTACAGAACCAATAATAACAGCGATAAAAACGAACGAAGATAAATACGGTAATAGATACAGAACGAATACACTCTCTTCTTATTACGCCACAGATTAGTAAGTATTAAAACTAGTAGAAGATAAATAACAGGTGTGGGCAATACAAAGGAGACGCATAAATTGAGAAGGTACCGTCCGGGTCTACTACGACAACTATCACCTCATATAGCGTAATCTAATCGAATATACTGGGAGTCGGGGGCGAAATATATGGGAATGAAAGATGACGTGTCGAGAGGTCTCGCTTCGCGTTTTCATACCCATATATTTTATTCCGAAGCAGATACTTGCTATCTATTGCTCTCTAGATAAGTATAAATTCGATGGAATGTAATTATATCGAAATGTAGTTTGCGACGTTTGCGTTCATCCGTTGCTATAGTTATCGCGACGAAAATGGACGTGCGGTTCCAATTTTATCGTGACATCACAAATATCCCCTTAATTCCTTTGATTCCGTATGTACGTTACAACCTAATACAGAAGGCTGCTGTTAAAATCCTAAAATAGAACGTGTATCGAATCCAGGTGAATATTCGATATGAGAGCACAAATATTCGAAATTCTCCGGATATATGTTAACAATTTCAGTCCGAATCGGTCGAACGAATGTATGTATGTGTCTCTAAGCCGGCGCAGGGGTGCGATGTCGGTGGCAAGGTTTTGTGTTTGCAGTATTATGGACTGCAATTAATCGTGTTCGTAGCGAACCATATACGAGTATAAACCTAGTAGCGGTAGCAACTGATCCACCACGTATCGACTGCATCATTCTACAAATGCGTCATAATTTCCACCATCATTTTAGAGGGAAAATTTAGCATACTCGAGTCCTATTTCACATGCATGCCGTTTTCGACCGCAAGCTTCTGCTTTTGGCATTTGAACATGGCCGACCAACATACCTACAAAATGCGCGCCACTGTAGCGGCAGTAAGCCGCAATTTAAATAGCATTTGGGTACGCTAATTAAAAGACAAACAGATGGTGGCTCAAAATGAAACATACAGGATGTTTTAAAGAACTTAACTGTATCTTTCCAGATGCGGTAATTATGTAAATAATAGGGCAGCTGTAAACCGAAATATATATATTTACTTTGATATTTCGACATGGAAATTTTTATGTGTAAGACATAAAAATCGAAACATGAGATATAAATATAAAATTGATAGGCACAATCGGGTTCATAAATTAAAAGTGCCAATAAAAATAGTAAAGCATTATAAAATGTGATTGATTAATAAATTAGGCAGAACATGTATTGAGTGAGGCGATGTAATTTAATGGAAGCGTGGCATCGCGGCGGTGAGCGTCGATCGTAAAATAGTGTCAACAGCTCTTTCGTTTTAATCACCGAGAGTGGAGGCGATTGTCCGCGCCCACTCACATCATGTTTGCCCACCTCTCGGCGGATGGCACCTTTGTAACCGGACTCTGGGAGCTTCGGTTACCATCAACTACGATACTTTCATCCTCTCAGAATTCATCAAAGGACCGAATCTCGAACAGCCGTCGAGTACTTTATTGATTAGTTTCAAATAATTCATTATAATGATCTGTGCATGTTGGTATTATGTGCATACTTCTCTTTAGTTGTATGGAAGATTAGGTAGGTCTTTCACTTACGTAAAAACTCAGGTAAAAACGGTCTTTAACTTACGTTTATAACTTTGAAAAACTAGGTTTTCTGTCTTGGGGGCAATTGTAACAGTTTCTCTTTAGAAAAATTCGAAAGAAGCATAATTGAAAAAAGAATGTAAAGTCGTCTATTCGTCCTATTCAAATAATAATACATAGGAAAATATTTTAAAAGATAACAAAGTAAATGATATTAAAATCCACTAAGAAAGGAGCGATGAAACATTCAGGAATTTTTCAATGGATTGCGCCTTGAGCGTGAAGATGAAAAGGCGCGGAAAATTTCATAACAAAAAACACGAGAATGGCGACTGTGACCGTTCATAAAAAGGGATTCGACTTGTTTCTCGTGTCGCAAGAGAGATTGTTTTCTTTCACGCCACGATATATGCGAAGGTGGATGTCATACGGGCTATTTATTAGACGGGATAACATTGTTGTAGCGTCTGTTCGGGTGTGTGCGGGTAATAAGATTTTCTTTGTATTATTTTACTTGCGGGTTGTAAACTAACTCATTTTTAATTTGTCGGTGGCAGGTCGTAAATTCCGCATTCCACGTGGGTTTGCGTCCCGGCGGCGTAAAACGCGCAATAAAACCGGCCGGTGTCGTCTGCGAACTCGTTCGGACGTACTTCGCACTTTCACGTTGATGCCCCGCGCGTTTCCTGATGGGATCACTGAATACTCTAGTAACGTTCGCTTATGCCATTTTAAAGTACGAAAAGGAATATTCTAAACCAACTGAACAAACATTCGTGCTCACATATTAGTATAAGAACTATCAGAATCGCGCAAAACCATATATATTTATATCACTATAATATTTACATCACTATTTCTACTTTAGTTCTAAAACATGGATATTGCGAAAGTTAAGTACACTAACTAAATGTTTGTCGTCTGAAGGAATATTTTATCACATACATTTAAATAAATATAAGAATGTCCTGAAGATAAAGAAAAGCCGAAATAAAAAAGGAAGGCATAATATAAACAGTACCCGCAACCAAAATCCTCACGCGGTTTGATTAAACTCACTGTCAAAATATAAATATTCTCGTGTGATGCTTGCACACCGCCCAAGATGCCTTCTTAACGCAAATTGAAATTTATTTTTGACGTCGTCGCTTTCTTAATTACCCACTAAATATGTATATTTTTTTCCAGGTGCTCTGACAACTTGAATACAGCGAGATGCTACTAGATTCGGAAGGCCCAGGACCGGAAAGAGTGGCACCGGTTAGGGTAGACCTATCCAGCAATGGACATCCAAAGGCTGCTGATGATGATGAAATATAATATTTTACTGCATTCCAAGTTTGCGTTAACTTGTTCGCAGTTCTAGTACCTATGTCGTTTATCTTATTAATTTATACATTTTCACATGTAATTTAGGCGTTTATTCGGGAGTAAGAAAGTACTTTTCAAGCGCGTAATTTCCGAAGTACGAGAACATTTCTTGTTGTATAATTCGTTAGGAACTATAGACACATTAGACATTTATTTCCTCGTACTTAATTTTGAAAATGACGACGGCCATTTTATAAGTGTATAGTTCAGTGTAGAGCGCGTGAAGTCAAGAATGCTCAAAGAGTACATTTAACAACTTCACTTTTTACACGATTCTCTGTTTTTTATCGTTTCCTCACCATTGAGGTGGACTCCGCTTCATTTCTTCAATAATTACATTCAGTCGTGTTCTTTCAGCCGTCTGCTGAATTGTAGTACTAACAAGAATTCTTTTCTCTTCTATTTTCCATATCGCCACGACTAAAGCGCATTTTTCTATGTACATTTGTTATTAGAAACAGATTAAACAACTTCAGTATGAACAAGTACTTCGAGATCTTTTAAAATTTCAATTACAGTTACAACTGCACAGGTACAGTTAAAAATTTCCACTCGACATTAAACTTATGATAAACAGTATTTTCAATTAAATAATATAATCGTAGAGCCCATGTATTGAAGCTACATAAACATTAAATTCTATCTTGACAGTTGTGAGAAGCATGCTCCGAACTCGATTAGAAGATTCGAACGCCAATAGAACAACTTGAAGAAACTCCTCCAAAGGAGTTTCATTTTGAACAACTTCGCTCGCTGTTGGTTAATAATCTCTTGTTACATTAAGCGTTTAAGGCGACTTTTATATCAACTCTAAAGACTTGCTACATTTTTGTTAAAGATGGAATGTATATATTTTATCTTTTAAGCGCAATTAGACGTAAATAAAATAATTCACGAATGGGCAAGGGCAAATTTCCAATGCATATAAATATAAAACGTGTAATTTATATAAAATTAAACATAAAATTAAAAAAAATATAAAATGTATATAAAAGGTGTAAAGTTAAATATATTTTCTGTCACTCACTACTCTCTTATCATTCAATTCAAAACGAAACACAAACAAAATCGGCAGTAGGTATAAGCGTTCTACTGAACCTTATGTTATATCAGTTGTGCAGATTATCTAGGGCGTCAAACTAATACAAGGTAGTATCATCATGATATATTTCTACTATTAATTTGCTTCATGTTCATATGTACATATAAGCTCGTTTCATTATAATATATTGGGTTGTTCGGAAAGTAATTTCGTTGTTTTTTTGGTGAAAATGAAAGACGATCTTCGTATAATGAATAAATATTTTATTAAATTATACAGATATTGGCCATTCTGATCCAACACCTTTTGCCATCTTTCTGGTAGTAGCATGATTCCTTCCACGCTCATAAAATTTTTGGTCTTTGCTAGCAAAAAACTATGAG
>DWJK01004957.1:0-11518 GCA_018248815.1 Croniades pieria auraria
CCAGCCCACTGCCACTTCAGCTTGCTAATCCTTTGGGCTATGTCGATAACTTTAGTTCTCTGTCGGATCGCCTCATTCTGATGCGATCCTTCAGAGAGACGCCGAGTACAACCGTTTCCACAGCTCGCAGAGCGACTTTAAATTGGTGGACCAGTCGCACCATCGGTGTCTACGTTTCGGCTCCGTAGGTCATGACAGGTAGGACACACTCATTAAAGACTTGTCTTTAGGCTTTGTGGTATGTGTTACGAAAAAAATATATATACTTTTACTGATGCCAAATTTCACATTATGCTATGCAAAAATTATTTTCAAAAAGGTGTTAATATTAATATCTCAATTTGATATATTACTCACGTATTAACATCTCAATTTGATGTTTCCAAATATTAATAACCCAATTCCAAAGGACACAATATTATGTTACTACTATGTAGTTAATTACATACAACAGATTGTTCTAAAGTATACTTATTTGATTAATTTCAGAAGACATTAGTGTGTATAGCCAAATGTAACAATCATTAGTAAGAGCTTGGTGTATCAGTGGATTACTGTCTAGTATAATTCAGACAAGTTATAATTTTAGACAATACAAAGAGTGAAATCTGTTGAGCAACACAAGTCTCACAACATTGAGAATCTGCTTACTTTTCAAACTGGTGGTAAATATAAAGGCCACCCATCACAAACCCACAAAAAACACATTGTCGACCAGCTATGAGTTACTTACTGTCACCGCATGATGCATTCTAAAATATATGAATAAAAACATGGAAGTGTTGGCCAATTTTCTTCTTGACAATCTTTGTGTATTGGGTTATATCTTGAAAACTTCTATTGAAAGTTTAATAAAAATACTTGTTCTTGTGTTGTGCTACACTTGTAATATATTAGGTCGATAAAATTGCATAATTAAAAATACACAGAAATGAGATTATCCATGAAATGCACATGTAACAAAACTTGTGCTAAGAGTAAATTCAAAATATTAAATAGTTGTCACAAGTCAAACGAATTCTTACCTGATGCACTTGTGGTGTAATTGCTGGCACTGGAACCAAATTAGAAGGTGGAGAGTTTTCTGGAGACTCTGGCATCATAGGCGCTGGATTGTAGTAGTTCATTGGAACAAATTCACCAATGATTACCTATAGAAAAAATAATAATAAAGTTAAAATGCTTAGACAACCTAAAACCTAAATCCTTTAATATAACGAAGCACTTCTTTAGTATATTAATTCAAAGGTTTTTTTGAGCAAATAACAATAAGCTATGAGAGAGCGGGAAAGCGAAAGTGTAAATAAAAAAACAATGTATATGAACCTTTTTAGCAGCAGTGGGAGATGATTCCAAACTCAGCTGGCCCATAGCTTGATTCAATGATCGCGTAGGTGTTGAAGTATTCCGGTTCTGGAATAAATGAGACGTGTTGAAACACTGCTAAAGGAACAATAGACAGAACAACTGCGGTGGTCGTTCACTTACCATATATGTAGCCAACTTTGACTCTTGTGGTAGCCCAGTGGGGGGCGAATACTGCAGATAAATAGAAGGATCCATTTCGTCTTCAACACGACAGGGCCACCTAATGCAATACGAAAAATGAAATAAGTAAATAATTTAAAATATTGTAAGTATTCACAACTAACGGTACGTAGATATAAAAGAAATTTTATTTTTCTCTTACCCGGGACTTAGAGCCATTTCAGATTGTGCTCCTTTGGACTACACTCTTATTTTTGAAAAAACTTACATCACTTTCGAGAACTTCGAAAACACTAAGTTCAGAACCCTTTTTAACGATTACCTACTCGACCCGACAATCGCGACGAACACTCAGACCTTTAACTACAATCGCTATTCGCTTATAAACCTAGTTCAGTATATTCGGAATTATAGGGATAATATTCGTTCGTTGGTAGACTAAGTCATAAATATGACCAGAATCACCGTATTCTTCAAGGGACCAAATAAAATGTACTGGACGCCCTGGATGGGGACACGAAGTCAAATACTTGAATGTAATTGTGTGGGTAATAATGTAAACGTGTTTGTGTGTATAGTATATAGTATTACTCCTGACCATAGACAAATTATTATGCCGCCAAATAAATATAACAGCCCACGCACTTTGTTTGCTCTACGTGAAAGTACCTTCATTATTTGTTAGGTTTATAGAATTAGTGCAAAAATCGTTAGATATTACTAAGTTTTCCCATTTCTTAGCTATTGTAAATAGGATGTAACGTGAACTAAATATGCATTAACATTGAATTAAAAAAAATTTGTTCCACCTAAATTTCGGAATTAAAGGGGCCATGCACACGTTTAACAATTTCTTAAAATTATTGATTTCTTTAGAGATGTCCTGGACAATTCTGTATAGGTAGATTAATTTAACTCACAGTCCTTAATGTCTGCCCTGGAAGAGAACCGGCGTGATTACATAACATAAAAAATAGTAGTCATATGCTTTAATCTGTTGAATCTAATTATTATGATTAAAAAAAAAACTGAAAGTAAGTATCTATATAGTTTTTTTAATATTGTAAGTTTTCATTTATAATTATAAACATTGTACAGGCTGCAAAAACATCAGTTAAATAGAGATTTGAATCACATGTTGACTTTAATGAAATAGAATGACGGAAAGCTTAAAAAAAAATTTTTAAGTGGCAAAAATCGTCATAGCCCGGTAATGTTCAACAAAGACCCAAGCCGTAAAGAACAAATGAATTGTCTATTCTTGGTAAATCTACGGAGGCTTATACTAGTCAGTTGGAATTTAAATTTTCTGCATATTACATGTTACGTAGCTATTACAGACTACATTACCATAACAAAATTGTATCACGGAACATAAAAAATAATATAGTTTGATTAGTCAATTCTTAATTGTTTATCATACTTGTAGAAAAAATATTTTTCTCATCATATTTGTCGGAGAACGTGAAACGTGGGAAAGTATTACGCTCCCCCGCCTACCCCTTTGGGGATTACAGGCATGATGTTATGTCTTTTATCATTGTAAATCTTACAAGTAGTTTTTTCAAAAGCTAAATTTTTTGAACATTATTGTATTTTATGCATTTGTATAATATTTTTTGCATTCTCAGTGTCGTGACTATCGTGTATCAGGCACCACACTAGGAAACATTAAGGCAACAGCACACAGTATTATCAACAGACAATCAAAATAGTTATGGTAGGCCACTCCCTATACAGAATATAAAAGATCAGTATTGATATGCAAGAACTGTGCTACAGTTATCATTGCCTTATTTTCAAAGAAATTAAAATAGAATTCAAAAAAATTGTCAGACAGTTACTATTCTTCGTGACTTTTATAAGTTTCGTTGGATGAGGCACTGTCATAGTGTTAAAAATATATTTTTCTAAACTTATAATTGGGGGTGTAGTAAATATTATTGTTATTAACGAAAGCAATTGGTAAAATTTTGTACTCTAGTTTAGCGAGCACAAAAGGACGTCACACATTCTTTACGGATCTCGGAGCTGTAATTCAATTTGTAAGTGTAATCACATTACGATGATAGTGCCGTACATTGTTCATAATAATTTTAAGAACTTAATTTTTGTATTATCGTTGTAGTTAAGCAAAATGGACACGTCATACCAAGGAGGCGTACACTTTGACGAGAGCGACAGTTTTGAACGTCTATCGCAGACAATTGCAAGCAATATAAAGAAAATTTCACAAAATGGTGAGTTTCAGTTTATCGTCATTAGCATTTATCATCTGATTATAACATCTACCATACACTTTGTTTCCATATCTACCTTTATTTAGTAACGGTGTAATCTAGTCTTGTATTTTATTTTTATTTTAAAGCAATAGAAAACTGATATGCTGTAGGAAAGGCTACATCTCCAACCATATGAGAACTGTACTGTAAATTTTTCGCAGATGTCTTTTTGATCATATTAAGCCATCAGTTCACTTATTTAGTTTAGTACTTCTAGATAATTCAACATATTTAGACAACGCCTGAAAATTTTGCAATGCTTTAGTAAGTTTATTTTAAAATATTTTTTGAAATGTTTAATAGCGTAGCAAACAAGACATACTAGTAAGTTAACCAAAGATTAAAATTACCAGTCTCCAACTGGTATTATACAAAATTTGAGGTTAACTTGAATTTCGTAAATAATGAAGAATTGGTATTTGCTGGCTGGCAGCAGTATAGGAAGTGCCACAGGGAGGCCATGCTTTGTGATCATCAACCTGCATGTTCAGTGCGAGCATGCATAATGCTCAGACTAAACATACAGGAGTATGGAACACGATGGAGCATGCATATCTGCGAAGAGACTATTTGTAAACTTTGTATGGTTATATGGTTATGTGAAGCTCATTAAGAGAATCATTGGGTAACTTACACAGACTTTTAAGAAAACTGAAATGCAACTTAGTATACAGTATATTTATTTACTTTGCAGTATCATCTATGTCAAAGATGGTCAACCAGTTGCAAACTCCCCAAGATACCCAAGAGCTGCGTAATCAGTTGTAAGTAATGCATATAATTGTAAATAACATAAATAGTTTCAAGTGTCAACAATTAAATATCTTCAGTTGTATAGAAATTATTGCTTGTGATACTAAATAAATTTATTTTTGTCAATTAGGCGCCACATACAGAATTATACACAGAAGCTGGCTAAAGATACTTCCTCCATGCTCATGGAGCTGATGAAACTACCAACAGACCAACCGGCCAGTAAGCTGACGAGAGATCGTCTTCGAGATGAATACATGAGTACTCTTAACGCCTTCCAGGTGACACAATATTAAAAAACATAAATTTAAAAATAACAAGTTAGGTTGTAAAAATATACATGAAGTGTTAAGTGCAATTTGTTAAAATGGTAATTAAACATTTCTAGAAAGAGCTCTATAAAAATATACCTATACACATATATAACATACTTAACTGTTAATAATACAGCATATTTTGATTATAACAGTTATTTAAATGTAACATCACACCTGTAATCCCGAAGGGGTAGGTAGAGGAGTGTAGTACCCTCCCATGTTTCAACAGTTACACCTAATCCCATAGAATAGATGGTGAGCCTATTGTCATATGAAAGATATTTGTTCTAGAAATTATCAGGTTTCAATAGATTTTGTAAAGTGCATTCTATATTAACAAATAATGTAAGTATGAGAGCTCACTTTTTGGAATTAATTAGTTAAAAAATAACTGTTAGAAGATTACGTTTAGATTAATTTTGAGTTTATTTTAAGTAATGGCTGTGTCACACATTTGAATAATAGTAAGTATTGTTGTATTTAGGGAACAGTTACAGAATTTAAGAAGAAACTTGCATCAGATAACTCATCAAAACCTATTAAATGTACATGTGGTGTGCATGTAAAATGGTTTTGTATGAGATATAATAATGCAATCACTCTAATATTTGCAATTCGTTATTCGTATTGTTACTTAAATGCTTATATCTGTTCGACCAGGCAACACAGAGGTCAGCAGCTCAGAAAACGAAAGAGGATGTCAGGAAAGTCAAAGCACAGAACATCAACATAGGAGATCCGTTTTCTGTTGGTGGTCAGTACACTTAATATATTGTTAATAATGATAATTTATCATCATTAATCCTTTAATTGTACTACTGTTGGACATAACTCTCCTCTTAACAATACAACGGTTGAGGCCATCCTCTAACTCTGGCCTAGCCTGGAGTGGCAGCTTGCATCAGCATCACTGAAAATTTTGAAAAACTGAGATGTACAGGTTTCCTTATAATGTTTTCCTTTTATTATTACTGCAACTAATATTTAATTTAACAACACACATTGTAAAGAGGCATGCATCAGATCTCAAACTACCCTATACAACAGGCTTAATTCAAATTCAAGTAGACTATCAGTGCTAATATTTAATAATAATTATATTAATATAATAACATGTATACTCTGTAACTAATTTTGAAATAGAAAATAAATCTACATACACTTATCGGTGTTAATGATACAATTTTCCTGGTGGTGATAAGTTTCATTGTTATACATAATTAATTTTTGTTACTTTCGTTATTTTAGCCAATTATGTTCAATTGCAGTTGTGTTACGACGCAATTTCAACAAATGTAACATAACCTATTATTTAGGATGACACATTATATGTTTACTTCATACTTCATAACATGTCAACTCATATCGGTCTTAAGGAAGTTGAGAGAATCTAAATGGTGAACCTATACAGTTGTCCGATATATAGTACTTTGTATTATTGTCTGTAATTATATGATTTAGATATAACTTAACTTAACAGAATTAATATTTGCGTCACTCACATGGTATGTATGTACATAATTTGGTAATGTCCTATTAAGTCCTATTTTAGATGCAGTTGGTGTATATTATTTGCTATGTGGTACTGTTTTCATTATTTGCTACCCATTACATGTGGTTACATTAGCAGATGTTATCACAATAATTACACACACTTTGTCTATTTATTTTGATACATCACAATGACCTGATATCTTTCTATGGTTGTTCCTGCACTAGGGTACAGTATGTCAATAATGACCAGATCATACTCAGTTCTACAAATACACCTTTGCCACATATGAACGTTGTAATTGAAGTTAACTTTTAAGTGTTTTTTAATAACATATACTTATTCAAAAAAGGAAGCAGTATGTATAGCGTTAACGATGTCACAATTTTGTATTTCGGCAAGCAAAAAAGGCATGAGTATTTTAGTCCTATTATGCTTTCATTTCCGTTCTAACAGCAGACTATTTATATCTCAGGTAGCAACAAGGAGCTGGTGGAAATGGGCGACACCAACGTGCGCAAGCAGGAGCAGCTCACGATGCAGTCGGAACGCGAGCTGCTGGAGCTGGAAGAGAGAGAAAGAGACATTAGGCAGCTAGAGGTATACACAATCAATCAACCAATGAAATAATCGTTCGATCAATCAATCAATCGTTTATTTGTCAGTGAGGATTACAATTTGTTTCGTTACATTGATGAAGGTGAATTGCTCAGAAACCTAACATTGAATGCACACTGGTACAAGCAAATCTCTCAACCCTTGGAGGACAATCTTTTAATACTATCCTATTATTCGTATTATAAAGGAAGAAAATGTGTGTTCTATTCAGTTAAGTCGGTATCACCACCAAAGCACGACTAATAAGCACGCACTTAAAGAGTGGCACTCGACGTCTCCATTCCTGATATCTAATACAAATGACTTCACAATCACTGTACGAGTACATAAAAATTGTATGACAAACATTCATTCGCATCGTTCATAGATCATGTTAGTACAGAGTACCACATTATCGCGGATCTCAATGCATCTTTAATTCTCCAGGGCTCCACTTCTACGAATCACATGAGGGAAGTTCATATTGCGTCAATTCCTTGCCTCCTACCGGTCGATCGATTTCTATTTATGAGTTGTAATAGCAGTAAAATAGCACTTTGTTGGTTTTAGAATATAAATACAACAAGCGTAGACAGTGTTTGAGAGACTTCAACACTGTAATCGAATACCTTATAAATTACCGGTTGCTAAGATATAGGTAATTATTTAAAATCCTTAATAACAAATTTTATGAGAGAATTTTATATAATCATACTAATTGTAAGACTGAGTTGACGTCTAATGAGGACAAGAATTAAAATTCTCTCCCAATACGTTGATCGTAAAGTGAAAATAAAACTTATGGTCTGTTATTATCTGTAAGACCACGTCAGATAGAAGCGTGGCTAGGTATGTCGTGTGGTAGGTGTGATGAAAGCATGGTGGAAGGAATAGTCACGCAACGCTCCACGTGGCAGCAGCTGTTATGTGACGTGTTTCATACATTGTCATAGTAATTCGCACGCCAAGAACACGCCATGGATACGTGACGTGGTAGGAACACCCAACAACGCTCTGTCTGACAAGGCCTTAACAACTCAAATCTTATACCATCGACTATTTTGCATTCGATATAGGAACCAATTTTTTTAAACACCAGAGACAATTTGACTGACGAGCCTGCCAGTACTTTATTTGTAAATATGGGTATAAATCAAATTTAATACAACTCGCATTCAATTTACGATTTTGGCGTAGTGTTGGTATGTCCATGGTTACTTAGTTGCCTTTGACATATTGAAAATTAAAAAAAAACGTACGTCACTGGATACTTTAACAATTGGCAATTAAACTATTTAACAGGTATGTCATTATGGATGAGAAATTACTTTGTAAAATTTGTTTTTTTTTTATTTGGGAGTTGTGGATTGCAATAATGTAAATAGAGGAGTTATTGAAGTGGGGATACAGTGAAGTATGTATCATCTTATATACCAAATGTAAATGGACAGGGCCACTACAAGTTGCATCGTGAATTAACTCTTCCAGCCTTTGTGTGTGAATGATTCCGGGATAGTGTTGAATGAAGGAAATTTTAGCTAAACACACAATATACATCAACAACGTTGCTCGTTCCAGTCGTCCACTATGTTTTATCAACGTTCGTTATCACAAACCTCGTTATAAAACATTTCATAATGAACCTAAGTCATATGTACATAGCAGACTGTCTGCCAGCCAGCGGAACGCTTTCTAAATTATTGTTTGTCGTTTGTCGATTGTTTAATGGATTAATCTACGCCAACGTTGATTAAAATGTTACTCGTAACTTTGTATTAATGATAGAAAACGGTGATCGCGCATCATCATAATAAAAAAATGAAAGCTTAGATGTGGCTTGAAATCTAGAGCTGGAGACACATTTCAAAAGTGGTTGTACCGTTTAAATGTATTTCAGAACGACATCGTCGATGTGAATCAAATATTCAAGGAGCTAGGTACCATCATCCACGAGCAGGGCACGGTAGTGGACTGCATCGAGTCCAGCGTAGAGTGCGCCAGGCACAACGTGGAGAATGCCGCACAGGAGCTACGCCAGGCTTCTAACTACAAGGTAACACTTAGTTCGGCGACGGTGACCACTTAGCATCAGGTGGTCCGTCCGCCTGTTGTTTGTCAGATTAACAATTAAAAAAAAAAACTGTTTCGCGATCGCCCGCAAGACCTAAATCATCAAACGATACAATACTTCCCACAATCGGGACATATCAATTGACTACCGTCGTCGTATTCAGACGACTGAAACGAATCATCAAACAAGGATATAACTTGGTTAATGTGATATATTCTTCATATTACAACAAATCGTGTTTTGTCGTTTCAGAACAAGCTTAGGAAGAAGAAGGTGTATTTGGCAATAATTCTGATCATCATCATATCGATTATTATCATTGTGATCTGTAAGCAATAAACGTCTTCCGCCGGTGATAGTTGATATAAAATTACTTTACAGCAATATCACACGCCTTTGTTAAAACATAGTATATGTTGTGTAAATAAAAATATATTTTGCTCTTGTATTGATTGAAGATGTGTTTAAAGTAAATATATCGTTTTTAATTAAGTGTAATGTAATGATTTGCCGTTAATAGGCAGACCTGGCATCGTTCGGCGTGGTTGATAAATGTTGTTACTCGACGATGATAATTATCAAGCTGAATGTTATCAGTTTGAATTTGTTGATAATTATTATAAACGATGTTTAATTTTACTTAGATATTGTAGCCAATCCTCGTACCAACATGTGACATGGCATTATATCACGCAGGTGTTAAATTTAGTAAGTGATCCAATTGAGACAGTCGATTAATGGCGTTTGAAATATTGCTATACGTGGTCAGCTCACTATATTACTATTCAAATTCGGTAAATCAGAAGTACAAACGTAATTTAGTAGTAATAATAATGTATAATTCAGCTAGTTGATCCGGTGAACTTCACCAGCAATTTATTTGCTTATAAGTTTTGATCAACGATTATCAAACCCAATCAATCTTTCAACTTCAATTCATAAAGATCAATAATACTGGCCGCGGCGTGAACAGTTTGAATTTCGTTCGGTTGATCTGTGCTTGGAATGAAATATATTTATTCGATGTGTATTATTCACACGAAAGACAGTTGGAATTCATTTATTTGCAGAGTTACTTAACACCTTATCAAGGCGTTGCAATGGTTAAAGACATTGGTTAATGGATATTTTTAAAATTGTTAATATATTTCTAAATATTGTTATATTACATTGAAATAGAAAACATAATGAAAATGAAATGTCAACATTTTGAAACAATGTGACGTCACCGTTTGAGAGTTAATGTCATTGGTCTAAAATTTTATTATATGCTAAAAATAATGTACCAAGAGTCAATGATTGCCAAATGTTCGGTATTTTATACAAGCTCAAGGTTTCCTAGCGCATGCTCCGTACACCGGATTCTTAAATCTCCATAGTTTTTGTTTTCAAACCTGTCATTTCGCTGTTATAAGACAGGCAAGAAATAGAAGATGGAATATTTTTATAATAAAATGGATCACTTTTAAACTTTATCGCTTCTTCTTAAACTATCGGCATCGTCAGCGCCATGACAATTGCTTTGTGTCACCACTACGTGAATATGCCAGTGTTGCTAGTGTAAATTAGTGCAAATATTATGCGGATGATTAGTTCATGAACGTGATATATAAGTTCATCATCGTCCATCGTTTAAATTACTTGTAATAATCAATTCATATTAATTAATTTGTTATTGTGTAATAATTTCAAACGAATGTTATCAGTCGTGCAGCGCATGTAAACGATTACCTGACGCTGCGAATACAAACACGGTAACATTTTAACTTATCATACGTATCATTTTACACGTGTAAAATAGTGCTAAGTTGTACTGTTTCGTGCGACTGATTCGTGCATGTGTATTGTTTGTATCAACATAAAAACTATGTATACTGAAAACTATTTTATTGTATTATTTTCAAAAGGTCCGGGCATATAAGCAATATAATATTAGTCTGGGTTAAAATGGATGTCTTTTTGTATATAAACATGCCCTATATATAATAAGCGTATGTTTTTTTTTTACTTTGTAATTTTAAATTGTGCATTTGATGTTCTTCGAACCCCATTAACCAGTTAACTGTGATTGACGAGTATACTCGTCATGGGTATAAATCAGCGACCATTAGCTATTTAAATTGCAATTTTTGAGAAAAACAAAACATTTTCAAATTTCAAGATGTTTAGAATATTTTGAGGCTATGCCGGATAGAAACAAACAAATAGAAAATATAAACAGTTTGACATGACGTCATGTGACCCCGTAAGCGCTGGTTGAAAAAGTTTACCAGTTCTCATAATGAATTTATTTATGTGCGATGATAACGTTTTTTAGATGTTAATCTGAAGGGGCAAAGGCAAAAATCAAAAGTGGATTTATAAACTAGAAAGCTAACTCGTGAGCAGTACAGCAACTTTGAATTTTCGGTAATCTTGATCGTCATCTTGCTGTAGCAAACCCCAAAAAGTGTGTGTCAGTGCATATCTTACCAAGTGTCGGCGGTTCTTATCAAATAAATACAGTGCAACGTAAGAA
>DWJK01004958.1:0-11518 GCA_018248815.1 Croniades pieria auraria
AAGATCGAGCTCAGTGGCGTGCCATTGGAGAGGCCTATGTCCAACAGTGGACGGGAGCAGGCTGATGATGATGATGATGCTTAGAATTTATTAATTGTTTTATTACCAAATATGATTATGTAAAGGCCAGTGATCATCGTGAAAAAGTCTTGTATCCTTTCCCTGTTGGACATCCTATATCTATATCCTTAACCTTTTCATTCTGAGAGGGGACCCCTAGCCAATAGTAAAAACTTAAAGGAGCCGATGATGATGTTGAAGAGCGTGTAGCTCTGTTTGAGGTGTTTTATGAAAATAGAAAAATAAAAACATTAAAATGTAGTTTGGTTATGTAACTGGAGATCGTATGAGCGCAGCTAAAAATACGCACCACTGACCAATGTCCAATGACACGGCGCTAACAATCGTAAAATCCAATCGTAGGCCGACGAATTGATTTGTTCGCACAGTGCACGATACGGATTCTCTTTATGTAGTTTTAAATAATATGTTCCATCCATTCGTAGATAGATATAAAAATCATTATTTTCTTCCTTAACATCATGCCTGTAATCCATGAAAGAGTAGGCACGCGAGTGTAGTACACTCTCACGTTTCACCAGTCACGTTTACGCCAGGGAAAAGATGGGATTATTTTTTTATTTGTTTGTTATGATACTTTGCGCTAGCTATTGTGCAGCCATTTCAAGCTCACGAAGCTACTGCTAAATGAAAATAGTATAAAAAAGAGGATAAGACGAATACTTATGTCATTTCAGTGTTCAGAATCTAACATAATTCACGTCCCTGGAATATCAATTAATTTACTGACAACATTTTGAATTTTTAAATGTATTAGTATATTAAACCTAAACACATTTATGTTAAAAAGAAAAAAATCTTCATTATCATCATCACTTTTTAGCATTGCATTGGTATGAATTTGTCACCTTTTAAAATGACCTTCGAAACCTAGGCCGCCGAAATAGAAGATAGAAATGTAAACTTCTGCGTATACTGCCTTCTTTAACAACCATAGCGTGAAAGTAATATTGTTATGTTAAGCATATTTAACAAATGAAATTTTTATATATCGACACAAAATTGGCCTCAAGTTTTTTAAAGTTTTGCTCAAATTAAACTTCCATAGGAAGGCACGTTGTAAGTATAAATTCTTAATAAGTAAGACGAAAGTAAAAATTCAAGAATCCAAAATGGCTGCCGTCAGTTTGAATGTTGAGCGCGGTTTCTTTCCGTATTACTAACATTACCATACTTCACGCGGCGAAGCTTATTTAAATGCTCCACCGACTCCATTTAGAGCTTGGAAAAATAAAACCGGGGAACGGATCCGCGATCTCTCGCTGAGCCGCTTTTGTGGTAAATATGTATAAACCTACCAACTTATCTTGTGCCAACGCTCAACTAGTTCAAGTCGGAATTTTCTATCTTATGCCTTTGCCCATAGAACACTGCAAAGAGCAAATTGACACCGAATAAAATTGGCTAAACCGTAAGTATCTACGTTTTGTCGCCTGAATCTTTTTATTTTATCGTATTTTATTTAGAAGCACAGCTGCCAGTTTGCGGGCTCGCGAAATATCTTTTGTCTGTCTGTCGTATGCGTGAAATCTTTGTTTTATTTTATTCAAATAATTGTACTACGTCAATTAAAATAATTATCCACCCCCCTTCTTACATAGAAGTATACGTTTTAAGTTACGGCTGGATGAAAAAAAGAACCAGAAATTAAGCTAAACGATTAAGAATGAGCCCAGGGAGCTAGCTCGAACAATGATGCTATTATCTCCGAACGACGCGACGCTCTCTACATAGACATAAAAGATAAAGCTGAATAGCCGCCAATTTTGTTCCATTACTCTCAAGCACCACAGAATACATATTATCCGTAAAACGGAACGCAAACAAAGTGAACGTCGTTTTCCCGCCAACGATAACTTAATTTCAGTCCGCCATAAGTACGTAATTAGCGGGCCGCTGCCTTATCGGCCGGTGGGTAATTAACCTCTCAGGGGGGTGGCCCCATCGCCGGGCGCCCCCGACCTCCCATTGCACCTTGAATACCTTCTCGGTTCGTAATATTTCCGCCATATTATCCGGGAGTCCGCCTACCTCCTCCGCCAATGGCGACGGTTCCCGCGCTTTTGTTTTGCGCCGTGCAAGCTACGTTCCGAAACGTTGTAACTTTGGTCTGTTTTCGTTGGGAAATTTGGCTGTATTCGTGTGAGCAGTGCGGTTTGTTTTCGTTGGTGCGCGTTTATTATACCAGCGTCTGCTTTTGATCTGAAATATCTTAACATTTATTACTGTTTGTAACAATATGTACCCTATTTCTTTGGAGCTAGGGCGTACAATGATGTGTTGATGAAGTTTTGGCAGTGGGGTGTCGTCAGTTCATATTTCATGTGTTATCATCTTTTATTGAGTGCGAGGCCGATATTGTTGTCGGTTTACAGCGCGGTTATCTGGTATGACCGCTGGTGTTTAGTCGCCTCGGCTGATGAATGGTATATTGGCATGACACCTTACAGCCTCCGCACAACATCGTTACCATATTATTACACATCGTTCCGTTTCATAGGCTTGGATTAGAGATTAATATAAAATCTTACCTCTTTATTGTGTACAGACTCGTCAGCCGCTTTAAATGTTTACATTTTTTTGGAGAAAATTACCATTAGGTACGAATAAAATCTAGTCTATAAATATCTAATGAATAAATTTATTTGAATACTGTTTATATCTTTGACTTACTAATTTTACTCCGATACTTACTAACTTATTAAACACGTTCTTTAAATAATTGACTAATATAAAATACAACGTATTCTCACGAATACGTACAAAAATAGAAACGTAATTTAAATAGGTACATAAATACTGAAGCATATCAGTAACAAAATATTTAAGACTTAAGTAGGTCTTACTTCAGTAAAAATACGTACACGTGACTGAAGAATAACAATGGAGAAACCGATCATCATTCATCGGGACCGTTGTTCAGTCGGTCATTTGTCAAAATTACGCAGATCCGTTAAGCCGCGTAATTTTTGGCGCGCTCGGTGTAATTGGGTGCCGCGCCACTGATACGACGGGCTTTGCACAGCGTTTTAATTAATAGACCTCGTCACAGGTGTAGGGTTGGATTTCACGTGGTAATTTTAGTTTACCTATTACGTGTACCCTTGTATTTTTTATAGCAACACTAACAGGGGTACCTATACTAATCTGATCTAAATGTCAAACTGCTGCTGTTCTCGCTGACATTGAACATTTTTGCGTATTGATGGTATTAAGAAACATTGTTAACTTTGCCCTTTACCAACTATCTGCCGCTTCTTTACTTGATAATATAAAAACGAGACACGACTATGTACCCACTTATCGTATGTGTTTCAATGCTGTTAGATCTACGTTTATTTTATAATAAATAATATGATTATAGAAGATTCAACACTTTTAATTCCTCATCATTTCATAATTCTTTCGGAGCCATTTCGTTTAAGTGATGTAAAACGAATCGATTACATCTCTGTATCGATATCGAAATCAATCACATGATATTGGTCGATTGTCAAAATGAGGCAGATCCGTTAAGCCGTGTAATTTTTGGCGTGGTCGGCTAATTGGGTGCCGCGGTCGCGCCGGTAAAGGGTGCTTTGCAGGGCGTTTTAATTAATACACCTCGCCACGAGTTAGGGTTGCTGCTTGTCACAAATTTTAGTGTAAGGTTTGTTTTAAAAAATACATTATTTAGTGATGAAATACTTTTGTCAATATGCTCACACCCTGTTCCGTGGGACGTTAACATAACTGGTGGAAAGTGGGAAAAAGTACTGCACACTCATCGACTGGAAAATACAGGTGTGATGTTTTATCACATTTCAAGAATTTTTTTCATATGGCAATGTTTCTGACCAAATTTAATTAACAGCGTTTATCTGAATAAATGTGTGATAAAGATTTAAGCATTATTTAATGTAACAGTGTACGGCTACATCGTGAAGACTGTCATACATTAGAATTGCCCATAATGTTTTTTAGGCGTGTGAAGACTACCTACAACCGCAGTTGGCCAGCGTAGACGATTGTTGACTTAGCCTTAGATTATGTCTAACAGTGGAAAGCTGAAAGGGTTGATCGTGTGTGTCATGAAAAAATAAATAAAGCTTAAAACTCACAGCTCTTTATTACATTCTCTGTATCACGATTATCTTGAAAACAAAACAAATACTTGCTGGTTGAGATTGGACCCTAGACTTATTATAGCAGACGCGAGATGCGAACTACTGTGCCAAAGTGTCTGACTTCAACTTCCTCGCATTCTCACCCTTTAACGGCTACAGCTAGCGGGAATAAACAAAAACATCTTCTTAATTAGGATAAACTTACACAGGATCTTAATCGAAGTTGTTAACAAATGTCTCGGAGTTGGAAGTTGGGCGACACTGGGAGAATGATTTGGCTAAATTTTAATGTAATCCGACCCCTTTGTTAGACATGTCTAATATCACCTGCGGTTTACTTAAGGGTTTATTATAGTCAACCATTTCACCCATCATCACCAATCCCGGGAGCTGCCGGCAAGAAATACCGATATTAAAGAGATGTAAAATGTATGGTGATAAAGTAAAGGTTGATTGCCTCGTTGGTCGAGTGGTTGAAAGTGCGACCGTCGATCAGGAGGTCCTGGGGAAACGTGGGGGTGTACTACACTCCTCTGCCTACCCCTTCGGGGATTACAGGCGTGTATATACGTTTATTACGTGATAAAGTAATGTAGAATTATATTCAATGAAATTAATGAACAAATGATTAATGAATTGGAACATCATGTTTTGCATAACTGGCTTTCTTTTGTTTTGACTGATCTGTTCATGTAATGGTTAGTGAAATACTACTGAACTGGGGGTCTTGGGTTCGATTACAACCCGAGCTAAATATTTTATGACGTGTATATAATTCTGGCTATGAGTTTTAAAAAGATCGATGTAAATATATATTTGTATATCGGTATACCGTTAGTCAGCCTTTTACTTACTCATACTATAATTATCATCATCATTAGTTTGTCTCAGTCCACTGCTGGACTTAGGTTTCACTGAAGGGGTTTTTACCCATAATCCCTACAGTAGGCATGCAGGTTTGCGACCGCAGAGCACGGCTTCTTACACCGCCTACTCTGTTGCCCGCATGCTTTAATTGTAAATGTAAATACGTATCACAGAGTACATATAATAATAATAATAATAATGGACCCATTTATCATTCCACTGTTGGAATATGGGTCTCCTCTCATATTGAGAGGGTTAAGGCCGTAGTCTGACACGCTGGCCAAGTGCGGGTTGCCAA
Source organism: Croniades pieria auraria (assembly GCA_018248815.1). Lineage (NCBI taxonomy): Eukaryota > Metazoa > Arthropoda > Insecta > Lepidoptera > Hesperiidae > Croniades > Croniades pieria. Next base: position 5,353 of record DWJK01004958.1, read on the forward strand.
ATTTCAGACACCTCAGTTTTTTCTTTCATACATTCTAAGGTTTCATCATGATGGTTTCCTACAGCGTTAGCAAGTGATATTTAAATTTAAAATTAACTTTTTGCAAAGAGGTGCGCGCCATAGATTTAAACCCTCGGAGTGAGAAGTAGAGTGAGAATCTGAATTCTTAACCACTAGGCTATTGCTGCCTACTTCACAGAATACATAATGTAACCTAACTGTTATAGAATACCTTTTTATAATGGTTTAAGCTAAATAACTTGTTTAGTTACCCTGTCTTTTCGCTCTTTATTCGCTAATAATATGACGAGTCATTTATGTTGATTGCCTGCGGGACATCATGTAGGTATTCGATATTAATGTAGAGATGACAAGTTGTGTGTTATCTATAGTTTATGAAAGCACCATTAATAAAGCTAAAATGATGTTATTAATTTTAAATAAGAGTCCTAATGTAATTGTCTCTGTTACGTACGTTTAGAACACCTCACCTCATAAATCCTCACCAAAAAGTCTCTGAGGTACGATAAAAGTTACTAACTACTGAACTAAATTTATATTAATATAGTTTCATACTGTATATATGTACTGATTATGCTTGGACCGGTTGATAGATATATCTTCTATATGTGATATCAGTCTTTATATCATAGTTTTTGTGGATGAGTGGCTTAACAATTGGCCACTATCTTTTGATCTTTCTACGCTCATCGATTCAATTTTTTATCTCGAAGATTTATTTGTTAGGTAGTTAAAATTAAAGCGAGTTTTGGTAAAATAAATGTAACCTGAAACGCCAATAGTTTTTTAACCTACAGTTACATAAACCTACGTATAGTTCGATAGAAAATACACACAAAAATTTGACACATTCGTTAATAAATTAATGTATATTTAAAATTTTTGCGCAAAACTTTATAAACGCTGCGGTAAATTATTAAAAAAAGCAAAACGTAATTCGTGAACGCATCGACACCGCGCTCTGTCAAACACCGCAGCGCGAACTTTTGGCGGGAACGCAATAAAAACCTTATAAAATTTCTAATGGGAAAACGTACACGGAGTTTTCGTTGTGAATTATGAATGGTAACGAGCTCTCTCTTCCCCTTTGTGTAACGTGACCATTTTTCATTTTGTAAAGAGGATTTATAAGATTTTGCTGGATTTAAAAACTTCAAAGACCTCAACGTGATCTAATCATAAGTTTGTTTACGCAAGTACGTACACAGATGTTTTAATGCTGTCTTTTATTTACCATTAAATCTGCTTAAATCTTCTTTGCTCAAGAACATTCACAAATGGAATAATTGCGTTACAAAATTAACAATTTCAGAATAAGTTTAATGTAGTTTATTAAGTGTAATTTTTGTATTCGATAGAAGCCAATTAGAAAATATTGTCGAACAATTTAACGAAATTAATTTATCCATTTAGATCAAAACGATCTATGACTCAAAAAACATGAACTAGAAGACATACGATAGCAATTCGCTACAGTTCAATTTTAGGTTTTTTAATTAGATCCATGCGATATTTTGGGTGACGTCAGGGACAACACTCTTGTGTGCGTAATAAAATTTAAATATCCGAGAAGACAGTCTATTCTTAAGCAAAAATCACAGTCACCGTTCTTTGTATCGAACAGGGAGTCACGGCGCCCCACCGCTCAAAGTCCTAACTTGTTTCTTTTGTACGCCGCTTGGCGGTCGCGGTTTACGCGATACGAAAAATAACATTGACAACTTCGTCCAATTTAGAAGTTCGCAAGTTAACGAGGATATTTTAATTGCTATTTTATCGCGAGTTACTACTTATATTTGGTAGCAAAACAATTAATTTTCATCACTATCACTAGAATCATCATTATTCATTTCGTAATTCCATTATTCTACATGGGTACATGGCTACATACATACGTCTTTTATAATGAGAAGTGTGATGTTCTCTTTCTTCTATGATGGCCAAGTGCGGGTTGTTAGGCTTTACACGCCTTATAAGCATTACCAAGTTAATTGTCCTGCAACACATCTATCTGTTTCACTATTAAGGTTCTATAATCCATTTATCTAACTTATTATGTAATATAACCGATCTATTAACTAAAAGGTACGAATGAAATCTTAACACATGGCAACACTATTTGCTTGAGGGATTGATAAAGTTAAATATATGTAGATGTATCTTAAGCCTTCAGTTATCTAAATATTTCTAACATGTTAGCTCTCTATAGAGAGCTAACATGTTAGAAATACTATAGTAAATAACTTTTGATATGCTGATATATACGATAAAAGACTAGATTTCTATGTGCGCCAACACCAATCTTCCCTGACATATTTCTATCCTTTCTAGAGATTTTATAGTGAATTCCGTTGTGTTTTATACCATTGTGTTCATTTATTCGTCACATGATTACAAATCTCAATCAAAGCAATATATTATTAGCAAATCATGCAAGAAAATGGTAGCTGAGGTACTTAGGAACGAGTTGATGGTGTCTTATGGAAAATTCCAGAACGAAAAAGAGACAGACATCTATTCGCTTTCCCGAAGGCTGCTGCCATCAATTAAAAAAGGTCGAAACTAAGAGGATGAGGGTTAAATTTTTAAATGTGTTTCAATCGTCACAAAAAACTGACGACAGGCTTATATTATTTTGCCTCCTTGTCTAATGTGCGGGGTAAGAGCGAGAGAGATATATGGAAGTAGGAATTTTCATTTGTAATTGAAGGGTGAGCGTGTGAAAACGTGCAGTTTTTTGCAGATTTAACGCCCCTTTTCGCGCCGCGGGCGAGTGGCATTAAAACTTGTGTAGCGGATTAGATAAAACTAAGTGCCCGATAGAGTTAAGAGGGTCCAGTGCACGCACAAGTGGACGCCGGCACTAATGGCGGACGGAGCTATATTTTTAAGAGAATGTTTGCTTAGGAGAAACTCAAGTTAATAGATTTAGGAAAACGTTTTTGATGTTTTCTGAAACGTAATAAAAAGTAGCAAGTTCTGGTATTATACAGTCCACTAGGATTTAACCGTATCGAACTATTTTGAGGATTGTTATTGTTATATCGTCCGGTGTTTATGGGGTAAATAAACATTTGAAAATATTCTTAAAATTAGATTTAAACTCCAGATGCAATACTTAGACACGCTGCCATTATAACATCAGGTAAAAATCTAAAAATATTTAACGCAGAATTCTTCGAAAATGGTATGCGTTTATATCGACAGTGATAAATGTGTAAGAAGCATTCGAGGTCTTTAAGGATAGATATTATTCACTCGGTGTTTTCTTATTGATGCAAGTCCAGTTAGTACCTACACATAATGAATAAGATAATTACTTTTTATTAAATTTATATAAATATTTTGATATGAATAGAGTTAAAACCCTAAATAGACTTGAAAATAAACATAGAAATAATCCTAGACATAGAAATACATGAAAATAGAAACAGGCTAAGATATAGACATAGAAATAGTAGCTCACGGACACTTTGTTCACTAAACGTGACAGATACGAATAAGTGTGAACACGACACGCTGCACATTATGCAATATTGTATGTTTAGTTCGCTTCAATATTATTTGGGACACCGTCGATTTACATAAGACATGAGCGAATTCGTACAAACTACACATCGCTATCCGCATTGGAATGAAAGCGGCTTTCATCTCTGTGCTAGTGTTGCCAGTTTCACGACAAAAGTATAGGATAATATTATATTTATATACGACTATATTTAAAAAATGCTATTACGTTAACCTCGTTGTCAACTTTCAATGTGGAATGTCGATGGTCGAATGGTTGTAAGCACGACTACTGATCTAGAGCTTCTGTGTTCCATGCCCGGGTCAAGTACTATTGAGTTTGTCTTATTTGAAATTCCTAGTTAGTGGCTCAGAGCCCGGGTCTTTCCCCGTTGTATGGCAATATACTTATTTCCTAATCCATAGTGGGACGTAAACGTGATTGCTGAAACGGTGCCGTATACTACATTCCTCTGCCTACCTCTTCGGAGATTATAGGCGCGATGTTACGATGTTATGTATCATTGAAAGAAAGAAAGAAAGAAGAAGAAAGAAAATATGATTATTTTGCGTGACACGCAGTTACATACAGCATAAAAAGAAATACAAAAAGAGATAGAAAAACAAAAAACAATGCAAAATAAAAAGTACAATAAAAAAACAAGAAATTAAGATTATTATAAAAACTTTGGTCTGTACTGTAACCGCGTGCATCGCAAAAAGGTATGTTGTAGTCATTTTTATTTAAATATTGTGGATAACGATATTCCTCTGCTAAAGGAGTTTAAGGACATCATTTATTAGCAAAAATATTGCATTTCAGACCAGTGAAAAATTTTGTTCAGCTTTTGATCTTGTGCCGAATATCCGGCAGTGAGGCGATAGATACCTGGCAACACTAGCACGATCCTTCAGCGAGCTCCTTTGAATAAAAGATGGCGGCACGTATGTCTAATGCACTCATCAATTATTACGCGGCTTGCCGAGGAGTTTTGATAACGCCTTCAGATTGAGATGGCTGCCGAGCCGATTACACTTGGACTATCGGATTTTGATAGAACAGATGATGACAAATGTAGTATGATTTGTTTCATACAAGACTCATGCAGTCATTATTATGTTTATTTGAGTTAAGGTTGGGTTTAATAAGCCTTTAATAGTAAAGATTAATTTTGTTTTAATGAGAATGGCATTAAATTTAACAGTTCTTAATAAGAAAACACAACTAGCCGTGTCAGTAATAACCGTTAAAAACCGTTTGATTTCAAATAATAGTAAATTAAAAAAAATATACATATATGTTAATGACATTAATGACGTTTGAAGAACTTAAACACTCACTACGGAGACGCTGGATTCAAATCCATGGCGCGCACCTCTTTGCATAAGTGCGTTTTAATTTTATATATCACTTGTTAACAGTGAAGGAAATCATCGTGAGGAAACCTGCACACGTAAAAAAAAAGTTCTAAGGTGTGTGAAGTCTGCCAACCCGCACTAAGCCAGCGTGGCAGACTAATGGCCTTAACCCTCTTAATATGAGAGGAGAGCCATTTTGCAATAGTGGAATGACAAATGGGTTGATTAGTATTATTATTTATAAGTATTTCAAAGTTTGTTTATGTGTTAGTGTTACAACGTAGAAAATGGGAAATCAGGCCACCGGAAGTCAAATATTTATTACTGTGACATAAGTATCACAAATGTTTCGCTATCGTGCAAAATCGGAAACCAATATGTCTCATTGAGTCTGCCTACCTCCTAATTACTTATAAAATAAAAGAAAAAGGTACGATACTTTTGATTCATAAATGGTCACTGTAGGTTAATACCTACACTGTAGGTAATATGTACAGTATTGATTAGTCCTTATCAATTTTTTTAGTTATTATCTATCAAATAGACGAATTTCAGTACTGACTATTGTAAAGGTATCTTTCATTCTAGATTGAATTCCAAATTGCTTATTTGTTTTCCCGCCATTTTATTTATCTTCGCTATGGTTGTTTCATGACTTAAAAAAAACCCGTTGTATTTTTGAATCCGCGTTTTACGCCGAATTGAAAATCACACTGGAATCGTCTTCATTTCAATTAACGTCGAAATTATCAGCAGGATTCAACGTAAATGATAAAAAGAATGATAGAAAAGCTCTGTAAGTAAGTATCTAACTTAGATTCTACTAAACAACAACAAAAACTCATTGAAGAATTCCTTAGATTTTTAAATAGTTAAACAAGTGAAGGATTTTTAAATGTGATTGTCATATCCGTTGAAAAATGGATTGTGTATGGCAATCGAAAACGCCTGTCGAAGTGGCAGGATTTAGGGAAGGCGGCGAAATCGTATCCCAAATGCAAATTGAGACAAAAGAAGCTACTTATGAGAGCACGATAGACCTGTACTAGCATTGTTAATACAGTTTCTTGAGATCAAGCGCATTATTTACTTCAGACTTGACTGCCTCATTGGTCGAGTGGCTGCAAGTGCGACTGCCAAACGGGAGGCCCTGGGTTCAAATCCCGGGTCGGCTACTATGGAAATTTTCTAATTTAGAATTTCTAGTAGTGAGTCGGAGTCTGTATCAGTGCCCGGTGTGTGGCAATAGGCTCACCACCTATTCCATGGGATTTAAACG
>DWJK01004959.1:0-11518 GCA_018248815.1 Croniades pieria auraria
CGTGGAGGACTACGGCCTTAACCCTCTCAATATGGGAGGAGACTCATATGCCAACAGTGGAATGTTAATGGGTCGATTAAAAAAAAAAATGCGTATCATCAGCACCGATCTTCAATACTATAATATGCATTAAGGTGTTGGTGACAAATTATCTTTCAAGTTAATAGTGTGTTTGTCACTTACATTAAGTATTAACGTATTCATCAAAGAATAAAACTCAATTATTGCAGCGTGCCATTGAGGGCAAGACGATTGCAACAGATGTAAAAGAATGTAATACACGTGGATTAGGGCATTTGCTCGGCTTCTCGCGTTATCTATTTAAGTAAACAAATTCGTTACTGTGCCAACTGTACTTACTTGCGATCACTTGTTACTTGTGGGTTCAGTTGCATCGTGTCAATCTAAACATGCATCTACTTAAAAGCAAGTCATTACAAATTAATCGAAGCGCATCGGGCATTCTGAAATCGAAAAGAAAAAAAAATAAAAATGCAAATAAATGAGATTGTTAGCGCGACATACCCATACAGCTTTCTAAATATATACAAATCTATATATACTTTTTGATAATATTCAGCATACATTTTGTATTTAATAAAAACAAGGCAATCAACGCTGAACTAAACGAAACATCTGTGATATACAGACTGTAAGAAACGTTTTACTCATAAGTGAAAACATACAAAGAACTGTAAGATTGTTCTTTTATTTTTCACGTACCACTATATATTAATTACATATCTTAATTTTATATCAGTAATAATTATAAATTGATTATAAAACGCATTCACAAAACAAATGTGGCAGGTAATAATATTTATAAAGCATTAGTCTCATCTATCTTCGACATAAATCAACAGAAAAATATTATAAAACAAGAAAACAAAACGCAATCGATGGTAACAAAAAACTTAATAACTTAAAGAAGAACGGAACGGGGAACACTTAGAATCTCCTGCTACTAGTTTACACGTTAAATATTTTAAATACCACACTCCAATGAAAGTTGTGGAACTTTTTGAATACAGAATACGTGAGTTACTGGAACTACGAATTACCTGGGTCAAACGCAGGATCTTGCCGGGCAAGAGGCTGAGCACGGGCGGATCGTTGACCGGCGTCACGTTGACATGCAGGACGAAGGTGTTGCGGCCCTGGAGGTAGCTGGGCAGCGTGAACTTCGTCTCGGGTATCAGCTCCATCTCAAGGACGATCGCATCCGAATAGTTCTCGGAGCCGTCGTGTACATAATGGACCTGGGAACAATTATACAACATATATACGCAATTCCAGATATAACACAACATCACGCCTGTAATCCCCAGAGGGGAGGTAGAGGGGTGTAGTACCCTTTCACGTTTCACCAATTACGTTTAAGTAACATGAAATAGGCGGTGGACCTATTGCCAGACACCGGACAAAAATCCAGTCTCCGAGTCAAGACTAGAAATTTTAAAATAGAAAAAGCCAATAGTACCTGACCCGAGATTTGAACGTAATATTAGAATATTCGTTGAAAAACACCTGAAAAGCTTTTTACTTCAATTTCGAGTGCTAATTATAGTCCCCATACATTTTCAAAGCTTCTACGTGAGCACATTCGTAACTTTAATGAATGTTTACCTTCTATCTACTCGCCCTCAATCAAGTGGTTTTGGTTAAAATTTCAGTTTCATGCTGTAGAGTTGGCGCCAGAGATTTGCATAAAATAATACTTAAAGTCAGAAAGATTTAAAACCTCGCCACTATGCTCTAGACTACAATTTTTTAGCAAATGTTTAATTATTATATAAGCTGATTAAATAAAGTAATAAGATAAAATTAATCTAAATGATCTCGACTACAATAGGATTAGGACATATATGTTTCAGTATTTTTATGTACTTTTCTAATATCTGTACGTACATATATATTGTTGCTATCAAATTTTCAAGTTTATTGTATTTGTAAATAGCCGTAATTTATATATGACTGCCTCGTTTGCCGAATGTTCGCAAATGCGGTTCAAATCCCGGGTCGGATGCTATTGGGATTTTTCTAACTTTGATTTTCTATAATAGAGTCTCGGAGAGTGGATCTGTGCCCCATTTATGGTAATAGCTTCACCACCTATTTCATGGTGAAACGTGGAATTGTTCTACACTACTCTGCCTACTCCATCGAGGATTACTAGACCGTGATTTTACGGTTTTTCCGATACGTAAGTGACCGAAATATTACATATCTTTTACGAAGAGATGAAAATATCTTGTATTTGTGAAAGGCAAAAATGATTGACCTTATACTCATATTTAAACGTATATGTATGTATGTACGCGCTGATTACCCGCAAATTGAAAGAGCACTGAAGTTTGTATGAAAATTCATTAAATACATAAATCAAAAACCCTACCAACTTTACATTTAAATGTAGTTAATAAACAGTCGCATGTTGTAAAATGCAATTGATTCTCTATTTGTAAATAACAACACAAAAGCAAAGTGAACTATGGCAGTGGAGAATTACTTCGACAATTAACGTCTACCGCGAAATGCTGCCGACCAATTCCCGTTCATCAGTGTAAAATATTTCCAATTGATAAATTCGTTGCAATTTTCCATAAATGAAATTGAATATTAATTCCAGAAAATAAATTCGCAGTTCATTTTCGCATCGTTTTTCTTGTGATCTCTCTCTCGTTTTGGTCGCGATTTCATAGCTCGGATATTAATATTAAAGATGGAATTTTTAATAATATTTACCTAGGAACGGTCAAATCGGTGAGAGGCTGAAAGGTAATGCACAATGGAATCGCTATACCGCTTGGCTTGGAATAGTACGAACTCCGAGATAGCGGATTAAGTAGACAAATGCGGAAATCTGGGATCTACAGCAGAGAGGAACGTTCGCGCTTCATAAACCTTCGTAATATTATACCCATAATATTTTTATACTATACTGGCTTTCGCTCCTCTGACAAGTTGCGATTTCAATGCATTATATACGTACATTTAATGTTTCTATCTAAAAAATACCGTGTATTTCATTGTCTACGAGTATAATTGATAAAAAGTGTTCTTCTGGACAGAGGGTCAGATGCTGGACCGGGCAAACATCTGAATCTATTTATCTGTTTAGGACGCGTAATTGTCTTTATGTACGTTGCTTAGGCAAACGCGATTAATAGTTTGCTAGAAGTGGGTAAAGTCTATTGTTGTCTTCCCAGTCAAATAGGTAAATTATGCAAGAATAAATTACTTAATGTTATCCCATTGAACATTATATTGATTCAAATCTATTCAATGCCACCCACATCATGCCATTAATATTTCATACACCACATCTTTTTCTATGTATGGTATAGGAAATTTTATTATATCAAAAAGTAAACTGGTAGTGCTACTTTAACTGAATTATAATAGAGCAGAATACTAAATTTAAAATGTATATCTCACGCTAACCACTTAACAATAACAATCGAAAGTATAATCTTATGTAGAGTTCGGATTGTAACGAATTTCCCTATGACAACATTAATGTCACATGTTTGCCAGATTTGATTGCGCTTACAATTGGTGTTGTCACAGTTGTACAGCTGCGTTCAATTATTAGCAAATTTAAGAAAATTCGTTTAGAAGAAGCTAAGTATTTGTTGCTTTGGTCCATCATAATTGCAATATTAATTGTCAACGTGTACCGGTAACGTAACGCGTAGATAAGTTATATGACAATTAATATTTTGAATATTTGACACGTCAAAACACTCTTCCATTGGCACAGTACTCGAATTATCTGTTGTATTCATAACAGTTTCCCGCGTTATAAAATGAGTCTCGTACTTAAGCATTGCTGCAAAGCAGACGTAAACACCAAAAAAGCAATATCACTGATTGATGTCGCAGCTGTTCACAGTTTGAAACAACTACTTGCAATACGATGGGCGACAAAAATTTCAGATGTTCTTCAATTATAAAATGTAGCAGAATAACAGGATCAACATACAGTTTATTAAAAGTCTAGTAACAGTTACATATATGTATAAAATAAATATTCCTTCACTATTATCAAGACATTAAATACATAATTAGATCAATTTTATACACTGGATATCCTAAACTGAACCAGAATTTAATGTACGTACGAAATTAAATGTACACGAAGTGGCTAGCAGCGGTTGTATACAGAGCTGAAGATCGGGCTCCGTGATTATGACCACGATGATGCTAATAAAATTAAATTACTAACTCATCAATTCCTTAAAATGCTTTTCGAAATAAATATGTTCGTTTTCTTAGGTATTTTATACACATTCAAATTGTCTTTAACAATAAGTGTATCATTCAGTGATTATTCTAAAGTGAAAACAGTAGGCCGTCCAGTCTTGTCACAATCCAATGCAATCACGCCGTGCAAAGCTAGGACGGGTCTCTAATATGTTATACGATTTACACCACATACTTGAACGTTCGATACACTTGTTTCTTATTAGTACAGCTCAATTTCTTTGTACGAAATATCAAAGAAACAATTGAAACAACTTAAAAAATAACATGGTAACACGGTGCAATAGTGCAACTCTGTGATAACGCTTTTAGTCAACAAATGCTAGAGCTCCGCTCCCGTCTTCAGCGATGAATCTTTATAAAATAGTTCAGGCAGTCACGGCGTCCGATGAAAAGACTAATAAAACGATGAATGAGAATATTTACATTACTCGGCGCTTCGCAGGACCACTTTTTGAATATACAATAAGGCATTCAACTCTGCATGTATACTCGTATGATGATATTCTCAGTAGATCACATTAGCAAATGTTAAGCTAAGGTATGAAATAAATCTAGCGAAAGTGGCAAAGAGATTTTATCAACAGACATATCGGATTCAACGGTACAAAGAGTCCACCCAGTAAGTGAACTTTCCAACACCGCACACTGCAATAACCTTTTAGATATACTTCCCGGAAAGACGTCAACCCCATGAAAGATCACATATAATAATTAGAGTTTTTATTTTGCAGAATTTCTACGTCATAGGGTAAATAAGATTTCGGAGTTACTCAAAAACACGACTAAATTGACAAGATTTTATGAACAAAAAAATGCAAATCAAGAAAAACAAGAAGCATAATTATATAGACTTGGGTAGGTATTGAATACAACTTTATTTGGTTATACGTAGTTTTTTTTACATATCCTATGATATTAATTTTAGCGTTGTAGGAATTAAAATATTGGAGCAATACCTAAACGTGTAAAGCTAAAAAGTATGTTACAATGAGGTGTTCCAAAGTGCAAACTAATGTGTAGCAATAGGTATATGACCAAGAACGCAAATACCGGAGTTGGAAACTGTATAAGATTCATTATCGCGGTGAATAAACGTTTAAACAAAAATGTAAAGTCTGTAATTTTAGAACATTTCTTAGAACCTCCACATCAAAGAGGGACAACTTAGAAGAGCAAAGTAATTCACGAGTACACAAAAACAATTTTGCAATTTTCCAACGGAAAGTACTTTGCTTACGTAAATTATGGCAAAATATTCATTAGAAATTAATAAATAACCACAATAGCCTAATGTAAATGGCTGAAATATTAATCTGATTAATTACCATACAAAATTCAAAACGCTCACTATATTGCGCCTACATAATTATATTGACCCGAAGCAGGAGAAGTGCAGCGCTCCCACTTTTCAATACTTATATTTTACGTTCTATGTAAGGGAGTGAGCTTGTTACCGTACACCGGGTTGACATACTTAATATTTGAAAAATAAGTAACAATATTGACTCTTCTTATTATTTCTTACGATCTGATGCGTACGAAGCTACTTACTATAAAACAGTAAAGGGGATACAAGAACATCATATCACAAGTCATTCACAGGAGAAATCCCTACGCCGGGCTTACGCGTTGGAAACGGGAAAGCATGGTATCTTGCTCCGGCTGCGCTGCTGTCTTTTAGCGGCCAGGAAGTTATGCCTAGACAGAATTAAATCGTGCCTAGACAGGCTGCTCTATGCCGTAACCTACCGGCACCGGGCTTAATCGTCACCTACGACACCCTGTACGGCCATGGGCTCGAGGGATGTAGTCAATCTTGGCCCTAACACGGATCTATATAAAACCAATAATAATATAATTAAGTAAATAAATATGTACATAAGTATTGGATACTTGCACATGTACCGGTATACCAATATCATATTTGTCTTTTCCTGCCAAAGGCTGTAAAGGTCTCGTACTTGGGTCATTAACTAACTAATAGCCAAACGAATCTTGTCTACCTAAATGTAAGGCTTGCTTTATAAATTTAGATTTATCGGGTTTCCAATAGAACGAATGTTATACAAATAAATTGAACGTCCAAGCCTTTCAGGACAAGCTTTAACTACTCATTTAATAATCACTGAGTAGATTGGAAACTGCAATACCTGCAAACTGAGTGAATAGGCACTATCTAGGCGAGCGTGCTGCATCCTGGGCTGCATATTGCTTTCCATCAGGTTAGATTGCAGCTAAACGTAAGACTATTGCTACAAAAAAAAACTATGATACTACTATGAAAGATTGATAACAGTTTAAATTAATGTTATAAACAAATTTGTGAATATGTACAATCGTTAAGCCGGAACAAAAGTTTGAAGCACAGTCGTGCTTGAAAGCCGCAAACAATTTGTAATGTTAAGCCAACAGCCACAGTCAGGATGAAAGATAATGTTAATATATCTACGCAGGCTGCAAATGTCAATGTAAGGGCGTTAAGCGTTGTCAATGGTAATTAATTACAGGTGATCCGAAGTCCCGTTTATGTAGTATAATCCGGAACTAAATTTAGGATATTGATAATTGACAGCCGAAATAAAAAATATGAACTATTAAAGTAGGCGCCTCTACTATTTGGGTATCTATAACCTGCAATCAATAATGGCAGTCCGTTCAAACACTTTGAGCGCGCCCATTTTTCAACTTAAATTTTGAATTTATAACATTACATTTTGATTATATGTAATCAAAATATGGTAAAGTTGGAATTCTGGTACAGGTATAAATATACTTAAAAGGATGTCCTAACAAGTGATAATGTATAATCTTCGACATTAATGAAGTATTTTTTATTTTAATTCTAATGAATTAATTCTTTTCATTCATGATTGTCATGATGACGAAAGATACATCTGATCAGAATCATAATCGTCGTCGTCATTATCAACCCTTTTATCATTTCACTGTTGGACATGAGGGTATTCTAAACATGACAAAGGTTAAGCCCTAGTAGACCTTAACCTTTCTTAGGCTTAGTTACCATAGTTGTTATTGGGTACCATGAAACGTGCAAAGTTTTCGAGTTGATTTTCTTAAGTTAGATATAATGTCAAAACACACCTCTTTTTAAATTTCGAAACGTGTGTTGTATTCTAAATCACTAAGCTATCGTCGGATGATATTTGCTAAAGGACACTCATCAACGACGCGGCGATAAAATTAACATTATAGTACTTGGATCACATGTAAGGATAACTTGACTATTCGAACAGCATACACCATACTGATTCTTGTATTCCTAACAATTCATAATTTAAACCAAACCTATATGTTGGCACAAGTTGAAAATAAAAAATATAGAACAACTTAAAAAATAAAATGACAAAAAATACCTAACGACGCGACTTTAACGATTCAGTAACAGCGTGAAAAGCAGGACAAGCCGAGATCTCGGACAGTTACGATAAAACATAATACTTAAAATCAGCGGGGCGACTAAAAAAACTGTTGTAAAATAGTTAATGTAGGTACGAAGGAAGCAAAAGAATAACTAAGATTTATTGCCACCGGAAATAGGTAAAAATGTTCTTTGAGTTTCTTCTAAATTTACATTTCATTTCAGGTTTTCAATGAAAACAAAATAGAAAATGTGAAAAGCAATAAACAAGGTAATTTTTTACCAGAAACAGCGTAACTAAAGATGTTGTTGTAACTGTTTTATTTAGTGAGGAGACTTAATGCTACCGTGGTGATTTTTTGTACTTTTGTAATAACTGACTGACTGATTTAATATGACTTCCCTCAAGTGAACACTACAACACCAACGTACACGCGGAATTGAAAGTGGAGAGAAAAATTTACCTCATCGCTAGTTACTTTCAATGATTTATGTACTTGCGTGTTTTGAAAGAACATAGTCTGCCTTTTAACGGCTTAGCATGACAGTGCATTTTGCTGTCCATTTATTTAAAGACATTTTATTTCGACTTTGAATTTTTTACTTATGTGTGTAAAGTTACTACTAATAGTCCCTTAAACATTACGTTTACAACCCCTAAGCAAAATAATGCTCAGGGGTATAAAGTCCTCAGTAATTCAACAATGATGATGAAATTCAAAACTTTTCGAAAAATATTATAAAAATTGGCTAATCCACATTCATTAAAACGTTAATTTGATAAAAAAAATTCTTACTTTACCATCATAATGATAATATGTCCCACAAGTTCAATACCAATAAGACCTTTCTAATGTTGTATCCTTCAAATTCTGAATCTAAATAGCACAAGTGGCACAAGCATTCATTTTGCTCAAGTTTATTAAGCAATTTAGCTGATTTACTTAACTACAATATCACACTAACTAGCCCCGCGTGCTATTGTACGAAGCCAGAGAGAAGGACACACCGAGACAAATACGGAAACTCGAGAGCACAACACCGACAGTCTTCTCTAAAATACAAGAGAAAAGTTTATGAAACGTTATTTCACAATACAAATTATGAGAGACGAACTATAAATTATGTGTACTCCCCACATTCTCAATGGCACAAATTCAGAACTACTGAGTTCAACAGACAAATGCGGGAACTCGGGACCTCACCGCGAACAGAGGACTACTCCGAACCCACGGGCTGTAATGAACCTTTGTTAAACAGTTTGTGAAACTACAACTTGCGAAAAACAAATGAAATTCTACACCTATATACATTTTACTCTGACTAGGTGTTGCCCGCATATTCGCTCAGAGCAAACTAATATTATTAACCCTGTTGTTCTCATTAAAGTAAAAAAATATTATATATGCTAAAAACATAAAAGTCTATGTGAGGTATTAGTGGATAGGTTGTCTTCTCGCAGAGAATATAGATTTGCTAAAATGTTAACCGTTTCACCAACAATACGAAACTACTCATTGTATACGGGAAAGAAACGATGATAGTTGTCATTTACATGATTTGTTACAGTCGTATCATAATAAGAAATACATACATCTGTTGGTTTTGTCTATCTTATAATTGTTAGCTGAACCTTAAAATATTTATTAATTACCCATATCATCAACATAATTTTTTGTCACTGAGATGATGATACAGATGTGATGTTACATCATTTTATTTTTATTTACTACCCACTTAAAATACCAATTATATTAGTACCAATAAAAAATATATAGGTACTTTTTCCGGTTCTGATCAACGCGCGAAATGGGCGTGTCATTTCTAGGAAGTGCTTACTAAATTTAATATTACTAAATAATAGAAGTTACAATGGTAACAGGGGCTACGGAAGAAAACCACGAAAAATTATATTTGAAAACTGGATCATAATTGATATATAAAACTCGCAGAAAACTTTTCAATTTTTATTTTCAAACTACATATACTACAATGTTTTAAATGAAACTCGATACGAAAATTGGCATAGAATTACTTACACAAACAGTGTGAAACACTGTAGTAAAACTAAACATCTGAAATTCTAGATGAAAATGACTGCACAATTACAAGCCATGCGACGCCAAAAAATATAGGGCAGGCTGTGCCATGTCGTCGCCAGTAGTTTTTCCGAGCACGTGCATGTGACATGCTCGATCTACTTTAATCCATCCCACAACTGATAGAACGACATGAGCATTAACAAAAGTAACGTGGTACCGTCTTTTTGCAAATATTTGCGGTACAGTTGTGAATGTTATCATGTTTGGAATAAACGTAAGGAGGAAGCACTCCTAAATATAAAATTAAGATGTGTTCGTATAATTAGGCAAACTACCTATATATGTATATGATAATATACTGATCTAAATGATATCTGTGAAAAATAATATAAAAAATAAGTACAAACATGCTGATTTCATCAGTCAAAAATAAGTAGTCGAAACCCGGAAAAATGTTGTTGATCTTATTTCAATTGTCTTGAGAAACACGAAGAGGGGTGGAAGACGCCTCAAAACAAACTCCAAAAGCGAGCCAAATTAACAACTCAACACCGGCTATTTTACTCACTCACTGAAACTAGTCTAGCGTTATTGTAAAATAATTGTGAAGTGCACTCAGTTTATATTTTTCCTTTTGTCTTCTATCCATCTTCCTTTTTTCTACTGAAAATACCGCCAGGTATTTTTCATGTTGCAAAGTTTTATGGCTCAAATATATTTGCAATTTAGCTTGGTAATGTTGAAGTTTATATTAAACTAGCGGACCCGACAGACGTCGTCCTGCACGGAAAAGCAGTTTACAGTAAATATGTTAATTTCAATTAAAGATTAGACTTTTTATTTTTGTGATTCCATAATTACTTCTTAGGAATCCACGTTTGTGTAAAAGAATAAAAAAAATTAAAAAAGACCGCGCAAAATTAGGTAATGCTGTGAATTGTTCAGCAAATTAAATTTGGAGATACACGGACTGCAGCGCCACCTACCGAGTCCATTTGTGAATTCAAGTCTTGCAGGGACCCACTCGAGAATACACAAAAAGTCATTAAAATAGTTCTGTGAGATACAAATAGCAGCGCTCCCTGCCGGGTCTAAAAAATGCTTCTATGACGTGTGTACGTATAACAGGTGTAAATAAACATAAATAAAGGAACACGTGTAAAATAAATCACGGATAAAAATCGAAATACAGCGCCATCTACTTTGTTATCAAAATAAAATAGGTGTGTTACCAACAGATGAGCTAACATCGCCATCTGGTGGAAACATAAAATTAATCAATATTATAATGATTTGCTACATAAAAAAATTGCAATAAGACAATCACGGTCATTAATCGAAATAAAATATAGCCTAGGCTACAAAAAGAAAGTTGGACAAAGTTACATATCTATGAAAAAATTTAATTAAAATCGGTCCTGTAGTTTCGGAGATTAGCATGGAAAAATCTTCACCCGAAATTTTATATATGTATAAAGATTAGCGTTTACTATAATATAAATTTAACTAATACTTTAGCCTCAGCAACACGTGGCCGGTTGTGCTAGTGTGACATCAAATAAATTGTAGCTTATATGAAACGTTTGTACCTGTAACATAGCGCTATCTATTGGATACTCACTCAATCCAGCCGGCTAATTACCTTACACTGTCATTTGTTAGAATCTTACGGAACTAACAGATAAGTAACTCAATTCGCAATAAAAGAATTAAAAAAATAAATATCTCTAAATTAAGATACAAACTATCCTATCTTTCAAGTTGGATCAAACTGCACATAGTGTGCAAAATTTGATTAAAATCGGTTCAGTAGTTTAGGAGTCCATCG
>DWJK01004960.1:0-11518 GCA_018248815.1 Croniades pieria auraria
GTGATAGCCTAGTGGTTAAGAATTCAGCTTCTCACTCCGGGGGTGCTGGGTTCAAATCCATGGCGCGCACCTCTTTATTTCGCTCCAGGTTTAATCGCTTGTTTTAGTTTTCGACATGAATCACGCTATTGGGAGTCCATGTGTACTATTGAAAGGGATGCCCTATATAATATACAATCGATGCCAAATTCCAAATTTAACGTCATAATCGTCTCATGAGACAGCGAGCTCATAAATTAGTAAGGGTTGCAGCTGCGTGCATTGACATACTCAAATTGTTTCGTACACCTGCAGTGACACTTATGTATATGAGTATATGATGCTTATATATATATATATATATAAGCATCATATATATATATATATATATATATGTGTGTGTAACAGAAACGTTTATGTTATGTATACAATACTAGCTAGCGTCATTATCATTATCAGTATATTTCCGTCCACTGCTGGACATAGGTATCTCCAAGAGCTCGCCACTGAGCTCGATTTTTAGCTCTTTGCATTCCACCGCTGTCAGCCACTTTGCGTATGCTAGAATGTATAGTATATATTGTATACCTAGCGATATAGGCAATTTTATTATCATTATCACCATGACCGTAATATTTTAATATGCTTAGAATCAGTTTCGATTTCCCATTTCGATAGGTTTCAATTCAATATACGCCTATTCATTTAAAATGTACATGCGTTAGGACTTATGGTCGCCATGATTAATAAAAATGACAGCAATTACAGCCTAGTGGCTTAAAATTCCGCCTCTCGTACCGAGCCTCTGGGTTCAAATCCTAGCACGACTTCCTTTACAAAACGACTTTAAACTTAAAATTATTATCAAAACACCTCAAACTGTTCCACTACTGGACACAGGTCTCCACTTAAAATACTAATTAGGACGTTAGGATACATAAATAATATGAACAACCGATTTTTTTAAAAACCAACTTTAAAATATTTTGAGAATCCACGTAATACTTGACCTCACACACACACATTTGCGATGTTATCTGAATCCGAAATACATATTTAAGCTGACATCAAAAACAATGGTACTCAAAACGATCACAATTCCAAGAATTACAATACGAAACTTTGATTAAATCACGGCTTATTTGCAGATATAACGGACGTCACACCGTGATAGCGACAGAACATAAATCAATACACCGTGCATCTGGTCGCATTACCATACGCTAATTGTTTTACGTGCGTACCGAGTTAGTTGTTAAATACTCGTGTTGCGTGGTGCTAGTGGAACGATTAATCAATCTATAATAATAATACATATCTTGGGACAACACACGGACATCTGATCCCGAACTAGACAATGCTCGTGTTATAGAAACCGGACAACTGATAAGCTACGCATTAGATTTCTGTTTTCATATGTATATAGGCAGACAAATTTACATTCAAACGGAACAAATACTTCGTATTTTGCCCATCACATAAATATTTGTGCTAGACAGGAATCGAACTCAGAACCTCCGGATCAGCAGTTAAGCACATTAATCAACTGATAAACGGGTTAGGCCAGTTAATTTGAATGACTAGAGTATAAGCAAAATACCAATAGCATCATAAATTTTGCAAACAAAAACATGTTTTCTAAAGTATATACAAAGCAAAAGGAATCTTGTATGGGAACAATTGTACGACTCACTATTGAAGTGCAGATCGTCTTCAGTTCGATGACGAACTCACAAAATTTTTGTCAATGAAGAACCTAGGTATATTTATCTACATCGTTTTTTTTTTAATTTTATTACCTTTGACGCGTAAACATGACTCGCTATAGACTTTTATCATCCTCAAGAATACATTTATTTTGAGGTTATATTCTGATTAGAACTTAAAATCCAGAAGGGACCCACGACCTTATTTATTCAAATAAAAGAATCGAAAAGTTAACTTTTTCATTACTTATGCCGTAAATTAAAACATAATCGTTTTCCGATTTTACTATCTGTACTGTAAAAAGAATATCCCAAAACTCCACGTATCGTCGCGTCGATAATGCAGTTATATTTAACGTCCGAATATGCACATAAAAAGCTATTGGTTATTGCAAAAGTGTTACTGGACTGTTGAATATTAAACAGACTACTTCTGGGTCCAATTCGCATTACAAATCAAAGTTTAGGTGTTGCTATCGCCAATAAAAATAAACGCTCAAATGTGAGCGTTCCCTTAAAATGGGTACGTCGAAACTGTTTCGGCATCTCATAGCGGCGTAGGGTTCAATCGAGTTTCAGCTTTATGTGTATGAGAATAAGGATGATATAGCACGCCTTGGTGAGCTGATAACACGTTGTCATATTTTGTAGAATATGACCCCGCATAGTACCGCCGACAATAGTCGTTTCTGCGACCAACCTTCCGACTTTTTGCTGTTATTTTTACTGCACTAGTTTGTTGTAATTTGTCGGATGGTTTGTTGGTGACTGTATCTAGCATATTGTTGTGGCCGTGAGGTGTTTTGTTGAGAAAACCTTTTTGACCTGTTTTTGTTTAAGCAGGATTTTTTTTTGGTGACACTAATTAACGTTACGAATGAAATTTAAAATGGTATAACTCGATAAACTTATTGTGTAGACATATAAGATTTTTTACGTGTTCTGTTCAGCGAGACCGCAGCCATATTCTAAACTATCATATAATAATAAATGCAAAAAATATCCCACAACTCAATACTATTACAGAATTATTCCATTCAAGATCATAGCATTCAAATAGTATTTTTCTATCCCACAATTTAATAATTTTAACTAATTTCATATTAAATACTTAGTGTGTACCACGAATAGTTGTGTTAAGATTTTTCAATATCGATAATTTATCGTTACGAACAGTTTGCTATGAACGTTTTCACTATTAAATTCAGTAATATGTAAAATAATAGGGGTGGCTTTAAAAATCCCATTAATACGCAAATCATATGCAAGTCATATTCCCGGACAGCCCGCTACATTAAACCAACCACCCGCTCTGAACGCTACGAAAATATTGTGACATTACAATACCAGATATTAAGATGTAAACGCAACACCACGCCTGTAATCCCCGAAGGGGTAGGCAGAGGAGTGTAGTACACCACCACGTTTCACCAGTTACGTTTAAGTCCCACAATGGAATAGGTGGTGAGCCTATTGCCATACACCGGGCACACATCCAAACTCCGAGTCACTAATAGAAATTCTAAATTAGAAAAATCCAATAGTACCCGACACTAGATTTGAACCCACGACTTGCCGATCAGCAGTCGCGCTTGCAACCACTCGACCAATGAGGCCGTCAACGAACATATTAAAGTTTACAATATAATTATTATATTTGACATTTATTTTATTATTATCTTTCATTGACTGCCTCGTTGGTTGAGTGGTAGAAAAGCGCGAGCTGATCGAGTGGTAGTGGGTTCTAATCCCGAGTCGGCTACTATTCTATTTTCTAACTTAGATTTTCAGGTAAAAATATTTAGTAGTGTCTCGGAGTCTGGATCTCTGCCCGATAACAATAGGCTCATCACCTATTCTATGGGACGTCACACATAACTAGTGAAACGTGGGAGTGCTCTACACTGCGTTGCCTACCCCCATCAGTGATAACAGGTATGATATTACATTTTTTGTGTTACGTATTAATAACCGAGATAAGTTAATAGAGAAATGCAACACGAATCTAAAACTAACCGATTCAAATCATTTCCCTCGATGACCAGCGGCGCGGCACACGAGACCGCAGCTCGGATTGCGAGCGCACTGCGGTTAATGCGACCATTAGCTCCGGTTATGGTTAATGGCAGAATTAGCGTATCGGTTGCGTTAGAGCAGTGCTGTTTGTTCTAGCTGGAGCCTGATGAATATTATGGTCAACTTTTGCGGTGATGGGAACTTGATGCTTGATGAACTAGTGTTAATTGGCATTATGATACTGTACGTTCACAGCTTACTGGGTAGTTCAGCCTTTCACTCCAGGTGCCTCCTGATTCATACACGTTGTCAGTTTTTCTCACACATATCAGACTCGTCTCAGATAGGTGTTTGAAAGTACACATCGTACATAAAAATCGACAATATTTATAATATTTATTTTTAATTAATTTTAATAGATTAGATTCTTAAAAGGCGACAAAATGACATTTTAAGTAAATGGCTACAAAAGTTGTCATAAAACACAATGCAGGTGCACAGAAAAGACGATGTTTATTACAACGCTAAAATCATATACAGACGGATACAACCCACGTATAATGAAACAATTCCCAGAATGTACGTATCGCAATAAAAATTAATTAAAATTTCCAAAAATTATCTCTAAACCTACATATTTTAAATAGTTTTTCTGACAGTACGAGTAATTTCGAGATTTCGATAAAAATACAGGCGGTATACGTACTGTGGCTAAATTAATTTAAATTAAAGTATTATATTACACCGAATTCAACGACATGGATGCGTTAATGCAATTTGCAAGTGCATTTTTAATTAATCTTTATCAAATACAACTCGGTATTCTTGCGTGCATATATTAGATGTGTAACATCTTCGTGAAGGTACAATCGCCGCAGACTAGATCGGAGACAGAGGTATACATTAATTTTATTATCATTTTATTTTTATTTTCGTTACATTCATGTTTTGTTTTACTTCTATCTGTGAGGTAGAAATTTTTTACGTGTGTAGAACTGTCATGTAAACATTAGACGTCATATAGACAAACTCTATAGCTGAAGTTTTTAATTTTTTAACTATGATTAAATAATACATTTAAGTGAGTTTCAATTGTATACCCGCGACGATACAAAAAACATGAGAAAAATCTTTCTCCGTACTCAATCGAATGGATTCTTATTGCAAATATTTAATATAAATTAGAATTACATCATATAATAACTCATTTATGTAAATTCAAACCTAACTTAAGGGTCTAGAAAACTTCGGTGGAGAATCAAAAATGTGATAGTATTATATTACTAGAGTAAGTCAAAGGTATACAACGCTAGCCAAATGCGAGTTGGCAGACTTCTCACGCCTTAGATAAATATTATTTGACCGATATTTGAAAGCAAAATCAAATTAAAAAGGGCATTTTTAATGGATTTTCGTTTACTCTGTTCTGGATTGCTCTGTGCTACCTGCAGCGTGGATTTCCGGCGTATAATTAAAAACTAATTCCTCGTTTTTAGCGCGTTTCGTTAACAAAAGGACATTAATAATCCTTGATTGCTACATGCACGCTAATGTTTTGAGACAAAGGAGCTGAAATATTACGTGAGCCTCGCGATATGGTCCGCGGGTAATTGAGAATATATACATATATGGGGAATTAAAAATGTTAATACACGTAACGTCGCTTATAAGTATAACGTTATATGAATAAAAACAACAGGTAACAAATGTAACATAACGTCTGTAATCCCCGAAGGGGTAATCAGAAATGTGTAGTATACTCCCACTTTTCACCAGTTACGTTTTTACGTCTCATGGACTAGGCGGTGAGCCCATTGACATACACCGAGCTCTGATCTAGGTTCCGAGTCACTACTAGATATTTCCGATAGTTAATCTCAATTAGAAAATCGAATTTAAAAAATCCAAGTATGATAATCCACGTTAGAAAATCCAATAGTATCCGACCCGGGTTCGAACCCAGGACCCCTCGAACAGCGATCGCGCTTTGCAACCACTCGACCAATGTGTTAGGCAAAAACAAATGGTAGTTATGGAAATTAATGTATAGGTATACAATTAAAGTACTCCATTTACCTTTGTATAATTTTTTAGACGCCCCCGAAATCTTTTTTTGTAGCTAGATACATGGCGGCGGATAGGAAAAACCGTATCAGTTATTTTGATTGATACTTTAGTAATATTTGAACAATATGTAATTTAAAAAAACACGTCCCATAATGTCTCATCAAAGAACTCAGAGCGCGGTCGATCATTAAAAAGGTTAGAACATTAAACAGTGTCTATTGTAAATTATTCAAACAACTAATTTATTTGAAGTTTGAACATGGATGTTCTATTTTCGATTTAAATTATCACAAATTTGAAATATATTTTTTTTTTACATACAGCCAAGATTTAATATATGAATGATACGTTTACAGTAAAGTCTGTTTTGTGCACAAAATCCTAATCCACTATGAGTAAAGTCCCAAGTTCGTATCTCGGTGAAGGAAATATAAATATGGATTTTGTTTCGAGGGTGTTTTTTTACCTGGACGTTGTGGCTGTATTCACGGCATCCACAACACAAAAATCTCTTTTTGTCCTTAATAATAATAAGATAAGGTTATAAAACAGCCCTCAGGGCTAAGTGTACCAAAACTGCGGATAGCAGTAAACCCTACCGTGAGATGAAAATAAAAAAAACAAACAATTTGCTACGCGATAATAAACAACACTGATTAGAATTTTAATTGGATTTTATTAAAATATCCCTCGGCAGGTCTTTGCCCGGTTACCATGGTTACCGCCTTTGGAGGTTATAATAAGCAATTAATAATATTTACCTAATTTAGAAAGCTGTATCGGAAAAATTTGCCAGGATTGTTATGAAAGCGCTTGGAGGCAGAAGGGGTAGCCGAGTGTGAATTTTAAAAAGGATTCTGCGAAAAAAACCATATCCCTTATTCAAGTGGTAAAAATAAGAAGTAACCTTTAATATAATCGTATGTACAATTATTTTTAGCTATTTCATTACTGACGTCACGGACTAAAGTACTTTAGTGTGGGTATTAACGGACGTATATATATGCTATGGTATTATCATACATACGGATATTCGGTTAAAATAATGCAAGATTATGTATGTGAGGCCTCGCATAGTTCATGAGCCTTAAGAATAATGGGAAATTCAAAGGGATCCGATGGTATTTCCGGTTACCATCACAACAAAGAAAGTTTTACTATTAAATGTTGCGTGAGTATTTATACACATGATTAAAACTGTAACGGCTTAACTCACGTACGTTTTTCGGGATTGCCCGACTAGTTTCTTACCTGTACGAGATCCTTTCTCATGAACACCGTTCGCTTGCAGCGAGGTCGCGACGGAGACAATACTTACTACAACAATAGGGAATAATTATTGTATACTTAACTGGATACAGAAAAAGGCAATAGACATAACAGATTTTGATATAGGATGAGTAAGCTTACGCATTCATGTCTATTTTAACTATAGTTCCATATCTGACCGTTGCCCTTTATGGCCCGTTTGAATAAAACTCCCATTGACATACAAACTGTCAAAGATATCGTATTTGAACGATCGGAGCGATTGTCATCCGTTAGTATTAATTTAAGTTTGAAAGACTTTATAGTATAATACCCTTATTTCTCCTTCATCGAAGCCGATAACTCGCACAACTTGTAATTTGATGAGTTCCAACGGATCTTTCCGGAAGTTTTTACGGTGTATGAATATTTAATAGGCGATGTTTTGGCGCCCAACATGGGGCTCCTTATATTTTTCAGCTTATTTTCCGTTGCGAGTTTTACGGCAGTGATTTGAGGAGATAAAGAGTATAATTTAATCAATGCCTGCGAGGAATTTTTTTCTCTTCCGTCCTTTTTCCTTCTCATTTTTTCGTCGTGTCCCATTTGATGTTACATAAGTTAAGCTTATGATATAATTCCAGTCTGCAAAGGAGTGGAGTTCTTTGTCCAGTTGCTGCCTCTAAAAGTTAATGATCCAGCAAACTGAAATATGGAGATGATAGTCGAGATATACTTGTCCTTATCCGAAAATTGTTTTACGTTTAGATTATTCAGTTGTGTGTTTAGTACTGAAAGTATTTCGATGTGTATATATTTCAATTTTATCTCAAATTTAATTTCGATTTTCACTGCAATTATTTATTAGTCTTACTTTTGGTTAAGGTTATGTCCTATAGCAACTAAAAATGTTGATCGCCTATTTGTTCTGAAATTATGATGAATTTCCCAATAGTTGGTTATGTTACTTGAATATAACTATGTTCTACATCATTATTTTATGGTGCATTTGCTGCACTACATTCTGTAGCTAGAGTAAACTATTTTCTGAGAACATTGCGATCATCATCATCAACCTGTTTAAGTTCACTGCTGGACATAGCCCTCTCCCGAGGGGTTTTTGGCAGTATTCCCTATGCTAGGCTTGCGGGTTGGGAGCAAGGTTTCTCGTACCGCCTGCACTCCTGTCCGCAGACGGCCCGAGCAAATAGCCAAGACCGGGTAGGCTGCGCCAATCCGTGAGCAAACAGCGCCCTGCTGAATCGTCTCTTACGACACCCTCGTATCCCGGCACGGGTTTGGAAAATGTTTTCTTTCTCCCTCTCTATATGAATAAAAACACTACAATGAAAAATAAGAATTCTTTATCTAGAAAATTTCATAAACGTAATTTATGCAAATAGATACATGTATCGTGCGATTCCATTTTCTAAGTTTTAAAGTGTCGAAGAAAGTTCTCGCAATTTGATAAGTGAGATGATATTTTTGGAGTATAGCAAAATGTTTGATACATTTTTGTCAAGTAAATGAAGAAAGCTGAAATAACGTGTACGTTATAACATTTGTTCAAGCTACGTAGATGTGCAAGTGTGGCCACGAAAATTGTCATAGCGCAGAGTGAAAAAAGTTGATTAAAATTTATGAATATATCAATACGATCACCGTATATTAATTGAAATTAAGTACAAACTCGGTTGCGACCTCGCTGCAGTGGGTGAAAGCTAATGAAAGAGGACTATAGATAAGTTCGTAACTAGTCAGGCAATTTCGAAAAACCGTGCGTACAATATTTGCAGAATTTTTAACGAACTTATTACATAATACCTTCATTCGTTTTCATATTATAATCGAACATTTTTATTATTTTCGACAGTACGTAATTTTTTTAATTTACTTTTTCTCGTTACCTTTGACAAGGGTAAGTTAAAAAACATTTTCCACCAATATAATATTACTAATAAAATATATTTTGTATATTACTACAAAATATCTACATCGGTATTAATGTAATTTCCATAGTTTTTCATTATTTTATCATGTCATTATTAACTTTTTTAACCTGTCAATTTTGGGCACAGATCTTCTCTCAAAATAAGAAAGCTTTGGTTTATAATCCATGAAGCTAGAACAGTGCGGGTTGACAAACTTCACAAATGGAACATTAAGGGGATCTCTTTTGGATGCAATGGACGCAGATGTATACACCATGGTTTTCTTTACTGTTAAAACATGAATTTAACCTAAAACTGCACAGTATTTTATATATATACAGGTGCGCGCAGAACACACGAAGCAGGAGGTAGAAATTTAATCCAATCAAAAATTCGTTTATAAATCTAGAATATAAATCCTCCGAAATATAGTATATCAGTAGAATCAATTTATCGACCCATTAACATTCCACTGTTGGAATATGAGTCTCCTCCCATATTGAGAGGGTTAAGGCAGTAGTCCTCCACGCTGGCCAAGTGCGGGTTGGCGGACTTCACACACCTTAGAAACATTTTTAATTTAAAAAAAAAAAAAAACATTTAATGGTAAAATTATTCTACAATGCTTAATTATCAAATACACAACACAAGCAATAGATAACGAAAAGAACAATATCGCTTCCGTAATATAACCGACTTTTATAAAAACTGACCCCAAAAAGTTTCACTTCAAAAGTACGAGTAATATCCAATTCCGTCTATACCGTTACTCAATTTGGAGTTTTGTTCTGTCGTTTTATTTAATTCAATCTGACAGATAGTTGAAACATTTTAGGAGAAGTAATCGCACAAAGGGATGAGTTACGATGAATATATTTTGAGGTATAAGGGGTAGCGATTCGCTCTTATATTTAAATATTTTGATTCAATCCTATTATGACATGATGGTCGAAGAGAAACCATTAAGTGCATTTCAAAGAGGTTAGTGAATGATATCTGTGCGTTTAATTTAAGACAAATTTACAGCACTACTTTTATCTGTTTTAATATTTTTACATATTTCGCAATGTACTGTTTTTGATTTCTCTGGTAAATCGGTTTCATATAATAAATCACTTTTTAAGCGACATGTACATTTTTTAAACGTTATTGTCGAAATGAGGGAGTAAACTACACTCATCTGTTTACCCCTTCGGTGATTACAACCGTGAATATACATTAGGTATGTTTTATGAAATTCGCTTATTTCCGTAACTCATTCCACAGAATCGCAAGTTCCGTAACTGATTGGAACCGACGCTGAATTTTAACGAGTTTCGGGTTTGTGTATTTAGCGACACACGTACCTACAACTTGGCATAAATTATTTTCTTCATTATAGTCAGTTTTACATACTGTGAGTTAGAGAGAATACCTTGTAATTACCTTATAGATTTTACTTAATTACAAAATGTGTTTTGATGAGATTCGAAAAAGGTCTAGTATATAAATATTATTGTTCTCGATCCGATTGATAATATTACATTGAACTGTTACAGTCCTTTAAATTTTTTTACATGTTAAGTCGATTATTACGTTAACTTTCAATTATAGATGTAATGAAAAGGTAATAAATTAGAAAAATTAACATACATATTTTAAAAATTTGATATAACGAGTAAATTTAAATGGTTTGTAAAAATATCCCTTCACAAAACAATTACATTGAGAATTCTCGAATGTATTGTTCGCAAACAGCATCTACTAGCAAAGCTTATCAACACTTGTTTGGCTATGTTAACAGTTGAAGAGTATATAGACATATTCTATTGATTGGGTCTCATTAAATCAAATCAAACTTAGCGCAAGGCGATCTGTTACAGGCATATTTCCTCTAATGGCCAGACCATAAAATTCCACGGCAACATTAATACTTACTTTTGTTGATTGGATTATCTATCTTAAAACCATACATATAAAGCTTATAATCCTCTAAAATGGGTGGGTATTCATTGAATTAATATCAATTAACATACGTGTGATACCAGTATGTTTAAATTTATTTCATTCATTTATGGAACGATAGTGTACATTCGTATGTTCAGCGCGACAAGGCGATATTTGAAAGGGTATATTAGTAGAATAATTCGCGTGCAGCACCTGAAAGGCTGTATCCGATACGTGGATGATTGGATTAATGGTGAAACTGGAAACGATCAAAAGGCTCTGCGATGGCATATGGTATGTGTTTCTGTCGGTTTCAAATGAAATTACTGGTTTCCGAGAAAAGGTTTTTAAACAAGTGGACTGTTTATAGAGGTTAAGTGGACCAGAATAATGTAAAAATCGTATAACAGTTTCTGTTACCAAGAGTGTAATTTTATATATAGATAATACAGTGTTATTTTACTATTAAATGTTTCGTGAGTATTTATACACATGATTAAAAATGTAATGGCTCAACTCACGTACGTTTTTCGGGATGGTCCAGTCTCCGTCCCGACCTCGCTGTAAACGGCGGGAGCTCATAAGGAAGGACCTCGTACAGGTCCGAAACTAGTCGGGCCATCCCGAAAAACGTACGTGAGTTAA
>DWJK01004961.1:0-11516 GCA_018248815.1 Croniades pieria auraria
TCCGAGGCAGTCAATTCCGCGTCGCTCACAAGAACTTGGCCTGTCGCAGACCACAACATGGCGAATTTTGCGTCGTGTTTTGGGCCTGCACCCATACAAAATTCAACTGACCCAGAAGCTGAAACCAAACGACCATAAGCAGCGTCATTCCTTCCATCGACCCGCCCTTAATGGAAAACCCTATATAATTACTTTTATACACATACATACATGTAACTGAACTGTAAATGAACACACTTTAATGGAAGTAGATAGAACTCTTTACAAATGGAATGGGACTCTTTATACATTAATTTATTGGTCTTCTACTTCTTCTACGATTGTCTCACCAACTATGCGAGGTTGGCAGTTGCTTACCGGAATCTGTTTATATTCTTTGCTAGACGGAATAGTAAATAAATCAACATGTTGATATATATAATTCTATTAGATTATCGACATGTGTAACAATCCTTAAATCTCTTTGTGGTTTTGACCGTATTAAATCAGCTTGATGGGAAGAGGTACACCCCATGCTTCCTGGAGTTTCCTTTCCATGCCCAGCAGTAGGACGTAAAGAGGGATGCCGTGGAAGAATTAAATAATAAAATACGTTATTGTTGCCAAACTTTTCAATACGCAACATATGTTAGTTTTCAAGGAAATGTGTTCGTGTGTAATTTACTAGATATGTTCATCTGTTAATTTGTTCATCTGTTAATCTATTCCAGTAATGAGGTGTAATTAATAAATGTGTCGAAATCAAATTGGTGCTGGCGTGTAAGTCTGCATAATTTGTATTTTGTATTGTATTTTGACTGGTTTATTAACTGCCTCGTTGGTCGAGTGCTTGCAAGCGCGACTGCTTATCAAGAGTTCCTTGGATATGTCCCCGGGTCGAGTAAAGTATTATTGGGATTTTCGTACTTGAAATTCTCAATAGTAGCCCGACGTCTGGTTTTGTGGCCAGTGTATGGCAATAGGTTTATTCCCAATTCCTTGGTGAGACTTAGGATTCAACAGATAGACCGTAGTGGTATACTACACTACTGGTATATCGCTTCGGGTAAATGATGGCGTCATATTATGAACTAATGGTATTCGCTGTGGTAATAAACGATATTCGGTATAATGATCATGATTATCGTCGTATTAACAACAATAATTTACATGTTCATAAGGATAATCTTTTTATAACCTATTATGACGACGTTGTATTAATGACGATTATCGTCGTGTCAACGACGATAATCGTCATGCTAACGACAATCACCGTCGTTCCAGCGACAGTCACCATCATGCCAACGACTATCACCGTCGTGCCGATAACATTTGTCGTCGTGCCAATGACAGTTGTCGTCTTTCCAAGGAGAATGTCCTTGGCAAGGCCTCCAAGTTCCTTTTATGTTCATAATGAAATTTCTTGTATTAAATTTATTAAAAAAACATGGACGGCTCGTTTTTTTTGCTTGTTTTTACTTTTTCATTTTTTTTAACCCTCTAAAGCTAGCCTTACGCTCTAGCACTCTAGACTTTGAATCCTGTTTGCATTCACTACCTTTGTCTAATTTCATCAGTTTCTTCCTTAAAGAATGTCCTAAAATGTAAAATCTCAATTACAAGTACATAATACTTTATTTACAGCGCTTAACTTCCGTATGTTTGTTATAAACTTCTAATGTTTGCTGAACTTAGTTTCATACAAAAATATTTTTCGAATATCACATTTCAAATTATAAGTAAGGGCAAATCGTTACTAAAAAACTGTCACTTAAACATTTTAAATTCGCTATCAAGTTGTTTAAAACAGTGTCAGGGAACTTGATTGACAAAAAACCTCGTTAGCGTGACCTAACTTATCGTTAAGAAGACAAGAACCGAATTCCGTGATGTCAATCCGATTTTCTAATTATTAAAGTTAAAATGTGGACAAAGTTAGCTGTCAACAGACCCTGGCCGACTAGCTGATTTGATCCTCCAGTCAGCTATTATCGAAAATAAAACAGGAAAGCGACATACAGTTGTTTCCATATCGTTTCTAAAGATTTCTTCATTGATGTAATATTTCGGAATTTTTGTTGAAATATTCACTATTTAAATGAAAAGTTTGTCGTTAATCAGTATGGTTTTGGGTCGTATTTAAAAAATAAGTACTGAACAATGTCTTTTTTCAATGTGGTTAATAAAAATTATCAAAATATCCGCTTTGTTCAGCATTAGTTGACTGTGATGGCGTGACACTATTAAAATGATTCAACAAATTTCATTTAGGTTTAATTGGCAGCCGGCGAGTTGCTTTAATGAAATAGAGTTAAAGTTATAGGCAACATTACAACATTGATCCAAACCCACTATTTCAATATCTATGAACATGTCAGAGTTAATAAATTATGGCTGTTGATGTATTTTCTCTATTTACGCTAGCGATAGATCGTGTCAATTAATTTCCTGAGACACTTCTAAGGAGTTCGTTTCCAAATACAAACATATTCAAGAATCTTAATAACTAAATTAATCCATTTAAATTGATGCGTGAAAATCCTTCAACATATTGATCTGATCTATTGCGTTGAGCTGATATCACCACAGAGCACGTTAAATACACGTGACTGGAGTATTTACTATGTATAATAACTACATATTCTAGTTATGTCGAAGGTGTGCTGCCTGGAGTCAGTGATTGATTTCGAAACGTTGGCTTTGTCGTTAATAAGCCCTTGATAAAGGGCTCGCAGAATGTGTACTAAAATGTCTGGCTACAGTTATTTAGTACCGCATAATTGGTTCAAAGGGATAGCTAAAAAGCCTTATTATGTACCATAACTTCTGCCCACGGTTACATTGTACCGCTTTGTTAGTTCATACGCATTCCCAAAAAATTCAAATAATTCACAGCCATTCCCTTATTCATAGCTGGAGGCTTCGTTTAATTGCAACAGCTGGCCACAAAAATGTTCCACTGCGTTATTAGTTCGTTAACATTTCAAAACTATATCGACAACTTCAAGTATCTTCCTCGTCGTAACTGCAGGCTTTCATGTGTACCATAACACCTAGTCACAGAAACATTATATTGCATTGTTGGTTAACAAGTATTCACCAACTATTTCAAAAATGTTCACCATGTTCCTCGTTGCCGCAACTGAAGGTCTTGCTTTATTTACATATATCATAACACCTGGCTTCTTTTATTGTAATGGATTAGTGTTCATAGACATCCCCAAACTGTGTCAAAATTGTTCAGCATCTTCTCTTTGTCGCAACTGAAGGCCTCGCTTTAAGTACACCATAACGTCAGGCAATAGTGTTATTGTTTTGTACTAGTGTTTATAGACATTACCAAACTATATCAAAAATATTCAGCATCTTTCTCGTTGTCACAGCTGAAGGCCTTGCTTTATGTATATCGTACCCACTGGCAATAATTTCATTGTACTGCATTAATGTACATAGACATTCTCAATCTGTTTCTTAAAACGATCCGCATCTCCTAGTTGTCGCAGCTGAAGGCCTCGCTTCATGTATATCGTACCAGCTGGCAATAGTTTCAATGTACTGCATTGGCGTACATAAATATTCTCAAACTGTCTCTAAAATGTTCAGCATCTTCTCGTTGTCACAGCTGAAGGTCTCGCTTAATATATCTCGTAACTACTGGCCGTAGACATTTCCAAACTATCTTAAATATGTTCAGGATATTCCTCGGTGTCGTAGCTAAAGGCTTTACTTATCTTGTACCGTGACCACTGGCCATATTGTGAGGCATTTTTGTTTCACGAGCATTTTCAAACTACTCCAAGTATTATCAGCTTGTATGTACGTCGTTGCCGTAGCTAAACACATCCCTTGATGAGCACTTGGCCAAAATTATATTGTTCACCATCTTTGACTCATAAGTAGTCTAAGTAGTGCACTATTCAAACCATTGTCAAGTTTATGACCGGTTCCGTTAGCCGTAGCCTGGATGTCCACTTCTTTATAGTTATATTATTCTCCATTTTTGGATTAGATGTTCTCCATCTTCGTCTCCATCTCCAAATTGGATAGTGTAGTTATTATTTCCATTATACAATTCCTTAATTTTTGTGTAGCATAACGTGGGCACAGATACTTTACACTTCCGTCTTTCTTAGTAAGAATTCCCAAAGTAGACCAAATATTTTGAGCCTCTTGATCGTAACTGTATTTAGAACGCCTCACCTTGACGTGAAACTCAACACTTCATGGTAGTTATTGCATTTAGAGTCCACAAACATTGAAAAACTATTGTCAAATATTATTTAATTTGCTCTTTGGTTATTACAAACACGCTCTTAACAAGTATTTTCTTAAAATAAAATAATTTGACCCATTTCATACATATTTTAATTTAAAAAACTAAAAATTCATATGATATGCAACACTAAGTATGTATGCACTACGCATAACGTGCGTGAGTTTAAAAAAAAAACCTTAGTTAAGTATAAAAGAAGGACGGAGCGTGAAAATAATATATTTATTCCATTCGACTTTCCTATTGGTTACTCGCAACTTTCTGCCATTTACCGCATACCGCTCACCTTGGTTGACAATTTAATACTACCTTTCAATTAATTTACTCACGAGGGGTTTATAAAATTGTTACCAAGCACACCGTTCCTCTGAAACCAATACAATCATCGTAAGCTTATTCGCCATTTGACTCTCACTGTAATTGATACACATATAAGAAAATAAAACAGCTTTGTTGATCCAGTGGTCTAATAGTTCATAGTTGCACTCGTTATGCTATTTAAAATTTCTATTCATTCCACGGAGTTTGGATTTATGCACAGTGTATATCAGTAAGTTCACCCACTATTGTCACTGGTGAAAAGTAGGAGCACAACAATCCTTTGCACATCCCATAGGGAAAATATAGGCGTAATGTTACATAAAAAAATCAGCTAACGTTTAATTTTTCATTTACAATCATTTTAAACTGATAAGATTCCGCTATTACAACGGTTAAACTGCATAGCTTATTAATCGAATTGCAATAATAGGTTGGCCATTAATGACTTTATTACTCGTATGACAGCTCGTGCGGTAAATTAGTGGCGATAAATTGCAGATACCCAATTTTACTTAACTTTGAGGACTTAATCAGACTTTACTATTTAAGCCTTCTTTCTCCATTTGTTCAAAAATTCACTCCCAATGTTTATAATCTTAGATACATGTATGTACGAACGTTAATCATATTTACTACAGCATAATGTAGATGAAATGGCAAAATAAAATTCAAGAGGTAAGTAAATAAATGATTGAGAATCCAACAAACAAAAAGTTGGTCTACATCCTGTAGTAACTTGACGAGTGATAATTGTAATTATAATGAGTAAAACAACGCTTAATAATATTTTTCTTTAATATTCCATGAAGCCAATATTTACTGTTACTTGTCATTTTCAGAATATCCCTGAAGGATAGTAACATTGTATCCTACATAATAATAACTTGACATCAAACGCTAGTTATGCTACCCTAATGCATGATAGTTCGTCAAGTGCGGGAATACGGAGTAAGCTTTTCTTTTTCTTCCTTCTATTTTGATATAGGCCAGTCGGAGATCAACTAGCCTTCTGTTACATGTTATACAACCATTGCGTAATTTAATTACTTATAAATAATAGATAAATCTCTCATTGATTTATAATAAAAAATTGGTTTGGTTTGAGGAAAGCCTAAACAAAATAGTTCGTCTATTTCTTAATTTATGCAAAAAAGTTCGTCTACCGAAGAATTAAGTACGATTCACTTGTTATTTCAATGTTTGTACACTGTTGGCATTTAATTTTTATTTCAGAAAAAAAAATCCGTGTTATTTGCCATGCTAAAATGTGTATAATTTAAGGAAATCAGTTGATTCATTTAGTTTTACAAAAAATATGGTACGTGGCACTCCAGATTGTGATGAATCTCGAAAAAGAGGTATTTCTGGTGTCGAAGCTAGCAAGTTTACATACAGGAATCTAACGATTTGATGTTGTCCAGTTGTATTGTACAAAGTATTATCCAGCACTATAGTAAGAATGGCACTCCTTCATGTTTAAAGAAAACTGGACGACTACGCAGCGCCAATGAAGCAGAAAAAGTTTTCAAGAGAATAATCGAAAAAAATCATCATGCTGAGACTGGAGAACTCACTCTTCAATGAAGAGACATGATTAACTAAGATGTTGCAGTTGTTACGTGTAAGAGAGTATTAAAAATAATGGGCTATGGATTTTACACAGTTAAAGAAAAGTCATTACTACCTCAATCACAAAAAAAAACAGGCTTAAATTCGTTCGTGATCACCAGGACTGGACTTTCGACCAGTGGCGTAGTATCTTGTGGAGCATTGAATCGAGTTTTGAGGTAACAGTCGGCGACCGAAGAAAAAAAAAGGGACACGGAAGTAAAGCAGTTCACATTGATTGTTTTAAAAGAAAAGTTAAACTTGTTATCTCTGTCGTGATATGGGGCTGTGTATTAGCAAAAGGGGTTAGTAGAACATAATTCGTGGAAAGCAAAATCAATACTACGAAATATCAAAACATTTGGCAAGAGTCTGCTGCCTTCTGTTCCGATGTGGAAACGTCAAGATGCTTTCATATTTCAACAAGATGGTGCTTCAAGCCACACTGCGGAATCAACAACGACATGGCTACTTTCAATAAGTATTAGATGGCCATCAAACAGCCCTGATCGGTTACTGATCGAGACTTTGTGGTGGAAAATGAAGAAAAATCTACGCAAAAATCCCTTAAGGTCGAAGAGCGACTTAATTGCGAAACTAGTAGCTGTGTGGGACTCCATCACGGCTGAAGAGTGTGTAGAGTTGGTTGCACCTATGCCCTTACCTAATAAAGGCCGTAATCAACAACAAAGGAGATGCGACCAACCAATACCAACAAAGGAGTAGTAGACGAACTGTTTTGCGTAGTATTTAGAGTAGACGAACTTTTTGCACATTAGTTCTCAGAATATGTGATTTATTTTTTAAGTAATAAAAAGTTATAGAAATAACAAAAATACATTAAAATAAACTTGATATAATGCTAAAGCAATGGTTACTTCCCTTTCCTCAAACTTATTTTATTTAGGCATATTTTATGTTTGAAAACAAAACGTGCCCTGCCTTAATATTTTTGGATGACGAAGTATTGTGCATCGGGTCGTGTAGGTATTAAAAACGATAGACGAAACATAGTTGCATGCTTCTATAATATTTAGATACTGAAAGCCGTTGTATGTACCTACAATATACATTAAATAAACATTAAAGATTAAATGTGTTAAAATCTTGTAATAATAGATGAAGGTCCCGGTCGGGATACCTTTTGTTTTAATAATAATTACATTCTACCGTAACTGTCTATTTATTTATTTTCAGACAGCGGACGTCATAACGAATGAAATGGGCAACGTCTGCTATGTTTGACGTCAGCGCTGTTTAAAATTTGTAACATTAGAGCAGACTTCATGGTACTGAAGTTTAAAAGTCTCAAACAAATAGTCACGTTCACAGTGAAATAGTCACAAAAGCTAAGACTGTCCGTGGTTGTAAAGTTATTTCCACTTCAACACAAACTATTGAAAATTAAGTATGCCAGAACGAAGGCATCTAAGACTAACATGGCACCTCATAATCTTAATATATTAATCATGATATTTATAATAAAAACTACATGTCATCTACGTACAGACTATATGTCTGAGAGAAGCGTATCATATACCTAACATATACGAGTATAGGTGTCCATTTTTGCCCTGAAAGGGATTTAATAATTATTATTTACTAGCACATTCAATGTTACAATATTAAAACATTCGTTATATATGTCTATATAATAGGATTAAATTCATTTATCGAACTAGATACTAAGGATTTCTTTTTAAAATTTATAACAAAAACAAGGAAAATGCGATTCTCTCATTAACAAAGTGTCATACAGCTTAAAAAAAATTTAAATGACTCAGTCTTTAAAAAAATGTAACAACATATCTCGCGGTTTTTACAGAGCTTTTTAAAAACTTATCTAAATAAAGTCTCAATCGTAACTTACGGTATTAAAATATTTGGTATCATGAATAACGCTTATTTTCTAAGATTCATGTGAATATTAGAACATATGCTAATACGAGTATATTAATGCCATTGTAGAACTAATATGTATTACAATATCAATACAATGCCAAAGGATAAGTACTTAAAATGTTTGAGAGCTATACAATAAGCAATACGCAAGAATTACTAAGTTATTAACGAATGTTTAACAGCGTGATTAAATTCGTCCAAAATTGACGGTAAGTCCAAATATACGTAGGGATTAAAACTTTATACCCGAAGCCAATATAATTTTGGCCAATATAATGTATATGTATGTATACAAACTTACATAATATTTAAAACTGACAAAACGTAAAACTACTCAACCAAATACATTTACGTCACGGCATTTAGAACAAAGTCTTGAAAACTCACGTTCAAATAATTATTATAGGAGATTATAAGTATTATATTAGAAACTGCTTATATTACGCAGTATTTATCAAAGTGAAAGCAATTTTATTTCTAACGGATGATAATTTACAAGAATTCTTAGTAATATAATGTCAATTGAAAAACAACGTTGACTATGCCACGTAAATACCTTATTAACGTTTACGTAACAAACACATTTTATCTCTACTCTTTGGACATATTTCAAAATGTGACACGAATAAATTTCGCTAATGCAAACAAATACATATTAACATTTAATTAAAATTTTTTCTTACACAAATAAATATTATCGCCATCTACATATGTATGTGCGCATTAAAGAGGCATACGTTATAATATGCAACTTAAATCTTTCAAAAAAAATAAGGACCTGCTAACTATTTACAAAGCAAGTTAGATGACGCTGTATACACCACTAAAAGCCAATCATTATAATGCCTTATGCAAAAAATTTGTTAAAGTATAAATGTTAAAGTGGGCTGTATCACTTCAAGAATTTGTATTCCC
This sequence comes from Croniades pieria auraria, assembly GCA_018248815.1. NCBI lineage: Eukaryota > Metazoa > Arthropoda > Insecta > Lepidoptera > Hesperiidae > Croniades > Croniades pieria. The sequence goes on from DWJK01004961.1 coordinate 8,999, forward strand.
AAAGGATTTCCGTATTAAACATAGTAATTAATATTATAAAGTTTAAAATTTTTGAAATTTACCATACTTCATGGATCGCTTGAAACTGCGTTTAGTATATTGAGGTTCAAATGAATCTCAGAAAGAATCTGTAAATATAAAACGCGAACATGAATTGAAATACCACATTTGATGAATCCGTCGTTCACGGGCTGCGTTTGCCGCGACCCTTGCCTTTCGGTGTCCTGCCAGATGACTGCGAGCGCTCCGAGTTATTGCTGGTAGATGATTCACCATCATCACGGCCTTCGTCTTGTCTAGGTCGCTGACGTCGATCTTGACTCGTTTCTGTATACCTAATCGTAAAATAGATTTTCATCCATCTGGATCTCCTGAAATGTGTTAGCAACAAAATGTGTAAAAATAGGTGTTACTATTAACTGGGCACATGATGTTTATATATTTTGTAAGAAATTTCCCGTGCACTTAGTGTTATGCAATATTTTACAAAGGGCTTTATTTCATATATAGGTAATATGTAAAAACAGGGTAACTCGACATATTATTATACTTTATACTGCGCATATTTTATCCGTGAGTTCAATGAAGGGCAAAACACGAAGTGTTGGTTATTATATGTATATTAAGTTTATGTTAAGCTTCCGCCCTTCGGCCCGGATTAAGATTTTGGAAACACGATTTGGCCATCAATCAGTGACTCTATGTTGGAAAGCACTAGTTCTTATTCGGTCGAAAAAAGATCTCCATGATCTGTAGCCAGAACATTATTTGATTGTTGCAAAACAGCAATTTTATAGACTGTTTCAAATTATTACATTTAACAGTGAATTAGTTACTCATTGGCAAAATTACGTTGTTGATAAAAATATTAAGTGCAGACACAATCAAACGGTCAGCTATACACAGAAATGCATAGTAACTGCCAACATCAACATACTCATTTCACAAGGAAAAAAGAAAAATAAAATAGCTACGCTTGTACGTATAGCTTACCACTGAAAGTGTGCTCTGCCTAATGTTAGAATTGCTGACATACTCTTAACATTTAACGTAAATGAGAGTTTGTAAGACATAAAACAATGACAACTAATTGTAAAAGCAGTGCGTAATTGGCAAGGGGGCGCAGTCTATTGTAAACATGCAGGGAGGGGAAAATGTATAAATAGAAAGGAAAATGTATGAATAGATACATTTGTATGAATAGAAAGCGGGAACGACTTAAGAAGCACAATAACAGCAATATATAGTCCTAATCTAAAGTAAAAGTAAACAGAGTGATCTTACAAACGATTTGTATAGAACATGAGTAGAATATTTCTATGTTCTTTATATATTATATAATTATTTTATATTCTGCAATATTCTTCTGAATATCGTTGTTGTATTCTATTTAGAAATATATATATCCTTTATAGGAAGCTGCAGAACTGCAGAGCTGTCTAGTTTTATGTTCATTGTTTTACGTTCCTGGTGACCATTTCTTTTATCGTTTTTATTTTATGTTCCTTGTATTGATATGTACAATAACAAATAAGAATCATTCGGTGCAAACATTGACATGCTAATACTATCTTCGTAGTACCATACGTGGATCACTACATTCATCTCGCTAAGCTACGAAATGATAATATTTAAAACCAGTATGGTTTCAAGACTTTCGGGATTTACTTTGTAATTATGTATGTCTATACACATGTATATATTTGTACGTATTGAAGTTTTGACCATAACTCAAAACTCAGTACCTATATGTTGAAATAATATTCGTAATTTGCACGCGGAAAGCATAACTTAATAAGTGATACTTAGGAGTCGTGTAACAGTACAGCAAAACTAAAAAACATTTATGAATATAAATTTACGATCGCTCATGCATTTTAATATGATTGTAACTAATTAAAGCACTATGACGATATCGATGCTAGGCTAACTGTATACGCAACTAAAATACTTCGATCCTTATACATGACAGGAAACAGAATAATAAAAAATTGACAATGTTTGTGAACCTACCAGTTAACATTTTTTCGTTTATTTGCGACTAAATTATATATTAGCAGATCAATTATCGTCCATAGACAAGCTTGCATCTTCGAACGCGAGGTACTGTTGCATGAAAAAAAGTAGATTTACATAGGTATTATCATTATAAAAGAAATATGTAAGTATAATCTTATATACAGGTTCTCGAAACTATTGTTTCCAGTGTTTTTGTAATTAAAATTCTTATTAATTAAACGACATGTTCGTATAAAAGTCACCAACCTACTCGTTAATAAACCTGAAAAAGAAACAGTTACTTAGAAAACTTTTTAAACAACCGCTGCCAGAAGGAAATAAGTATAGAATATTGTACAACATTCATTAAGTTTATTTGCGAACGAAAAACATATTGCGAAAGGTACAATATATATATAACTAGCTGACCCGGCAAACGTTGCTTTGCCATATAAATTATTTCTAGTGAATATTTTGGTCGTTAAATAAAATATAACTAACTTATTATAAGTAAGTGACT
>DWJK01004962.1:0-11516 GCA_018248815.1 Croniades pieria auraria
ATGCGAAGAGCAGAAGATCGAGCTCAGTGGCGTGCTATTGGAGAGGCCTATGTTCAGCAGTGGACGGGAGCAGGCTGATGATGATGATGATGTAATGTTATTGATACATAATCATTGGTGTTTTGTTATTGAAATATTCTTTGTACATTTGCCGATAATCGAGGTGAAAGAGTCGATTCGATGTGTCGATAATTGTCAACATAACAATTGTTCTACTTACAATACATTTAACCATATATTTTATAATTTTATGCTTATCTAGGAACTTCATGATAAAACCTAATGATGTGTGGATGAGATGTGTAGAGTAAAGAAAGAAGAGAATAGAGGGAAGAGTAGAGAATAAAATTTTAATCAATAATAATACATCATATGTATAGCTAAACTGATGTCGGAATGTGACAGTTAAAAATAATTTTCATTTTTATGTGTAGACAACTTTATGTGTAGAGACATGCAATAATTTAATTCGCGACTATTTATTAACTCCCACGTTTCACCAGTTATGTTTACGTACCATGGAATAGGTTGTGTGCCTATTAGTGTACGTATTCCTCTGTCTATTTCTTCGGAAATTACAGGCGTGATGTTTCGATTTTTTTTTTATTAACGTTAAAAGAACTAATTGACGTAATACGAACATTATTTTATAAATTGTTAGTACATTAATTATAATATTAAGCGATTTTTTTTGTATAATCGTACTTTATTTTACAATAGTCTCTAAAACCGGCGTGCATGAAGAGAAATGAATATAAAAAAAACACAACAGGTCTATAAAAATAGATATATTTGGCGCTCGGTGCTCTTTGCCTACTCCGTAATGGACCGGGTGTCGTGATATAAATAAAATGTATTTTACTCTCTCTAGCGACCCACGATACGAGCAGATAAAAAGATCATAAGAGAAAGGTCTGCAAAATATACCGATTAAAAAAGAAAGGTTTGATCCGCTCATAACTTAAATGATTTATTTAATTTACGAAATTCGTTAAGCGGCCCAGTAAAAAACTTTTACACCAAGCTCCACCTCATACAACATAACAATTTTATTATTGCTAACTTACTCGTCTAATATTTAGTTAATCTGATTACTGAACCAGAGGCTATGAGTTCGATTCCCAAATAGCATAAATATTTGCGTAATAAACATGAATATTTGTTCTGTATTTGATTTTTATATATAAATATGTTTTTACGAATTATGACCTTCAATATATCTGTTGTCTGGTCAACGTAACACAGTCTCGGCCTATTATGGGACCAGACAGCTGTGTTTATTGTACCAGGATATGATTATTTATTAATTTATTTTTATTTGTTTTTATTACGAATACAAGCAAAGTAAGAATTTCGCTGAAATGTATAAATATCAAGACTCTAGCCATTTAGTAGGTACGAAGATAATCTAACAGTTACCTATTAGTTAATTTCACTTCTGCTAGCAAAATTAATTTAGAACTTTAATTTTTGGACTTTTTATACAAAAAATGCTTCCGTAGTTAATTGACAAGTAAGCTTAAACTTTGGTAAAAGCAAAAATATTTTTTTAATAAACGAAATAGTGGCACTATTTAATTAATTCTGTTAATGGAAAACCTAGAGCTCTAGCTTAATCGTAGCGAAGAATTAATATATAACTGAAATGAGGGTCATTTACAGTTGTGCGTATATAGAAACATGCGTGTTGTAGAATATTACTACTACATTGAATATTGTAGACATGTAAGATCTGTTCATTGTATAATTTTGCACGAGATTATAAACATTACTCGGGATAAACTTAATAAGACATTTAAAAAATAATATTTAATTTTCATTCATTCACTGTGACTGCCTCGTTGGTAGAGAGGTTGCAAGCGCAGCTGCCGATCGAAAAATCCTGGTTTCATTCCCGGTACGGATATATCTATATTTTCTAACTTCCTAATATTACCTCGAAATCTGGATTTGTGCCTGGTGCACAGCAATTGGCTCACCCGCTAATCCATGGTGGGAGGTGTTTATAACATGACTGATGAATCGCGGGAGTTTACCCTTCTCTGCCGACCCCTTCGTGGAAACACAGGCAAGACGTTATACCAATTTCCAAAATCGATCCATACCAAATCGATTAGTCTCGCACGCAGAACATCGCGAGACACGTTTCGTGGAAGCAGTCGCCGCGGTATTCGTTGGCATGTATTTATAAAATAGCTTCTCAGTCGACCTCATTCGTACCGCAAGTTTGCCAAACTGCCCCAATTAATTAATTATTTAAGGAATCCTGTCATTGTGTTCAGTTAATGAGACAATACTACGTTATTAGACATTACAAACTATTCCCCAAATTTATTTCCATGGATTTAATGTAAATTTTCTTTTAAAGATTTACGATTAGAATTTCTTAACGTTTTGCTTTTAAAAATGTTCGCTACATACATATTATTATGTATGTACGTTTGTATAATCGGAATTAGGTATAAAATTACTTTTTGTTTTTGTTTTCACATGTACCTATACATACATATATTTTATTAATATTCACTATATCCATATACATATTCTTTAATATTTTATCATCTTTAATATTTAGATCATTTAAATCCCTAATATCAGTTAATATCTCATAAATACTGCATTAAATAAAACGTTATTATTCAGTGTAATTAAGACCAATTGAGGTCACCGAACTCATTTGTGCCCGTTAGAATAAAACCTTCAAAAAATCTTTATCTATTGAAGGACAAGTAACTGGTCCAGCTGATTATCACAGCAAGACACTTTAAAGTCGATTCGTAATCCGAAGTCAAAAGACAAAAGCCAAATATTAGACCGAAAAGTAAAGTTAAATATTAACATAAAGGCAATTTCTGACTGAAAATTACATTATAACTTATAAGTATAACATAACGCGTAGAAATTATTTTATACATCAAAGACACAAGAATCATCGGTAGAATTGGCTTCCATCAAAATTGGCACGAAAGCCAATGAACCAAAAATTTCAGCCGATTTCATATATGGGCCTATTCGGAATCAGAAGTACCGATACCCAATGTCAATAAAAACTCCACACTTGAATATACGCTTTAAATATTTTGATAATCCCATTGACTCTATATATTATAATTTAGTAACATTACCCCTGTAATCCCCGAAGGGGTAGGCAGAGAAGTGTAGTACATCCCGCGTTCCACCAGTTACGTTTACGTCCCATGGAATAGGTGGTGAACCTGTTGCCATACACCGGACACATTCAAACTCCGATTGAAAAATCCAATAGTTCCCGACCCGGGATTTGAATCTAGGACCTTCCGAACGGCAGTCGCGCTTGAACCACTCGACCAACGAGGCAGTCGAGGCAGGAATTATAATTTAGAGATACTTTTTTATAATTAAATAAATAATTACATTTTAATTATAATACATATTAACAGTATAGAGGAGCTGAATGCGATACTCCGCCAGTGCCATGACGCTAGTAGGGTTAGGGTTATCTTAAACAGTGCATTGAAGCAGAATGATGATGTTAATGAACTGTATTAAGATTATTAAATGTTGTCGTATTACAATTATAAAATATGATTTAATGAATTACCTTCTTTCAATAGCCAGTTCTAATAAGATGACTCTATCAGCGTTTATAGTGGTTATCTAAGTGAGAATTCAGTGCGCTTAAAAAGAGGTGAGTGGTGATAAGATTTACTTTATATATTGAATGTTATATGGTATATGATATACATAGATAGAATATATTATTTATAAATATCAGGGCGAACTTAACGTCAAGTGGCTTTTACCACCAGTCGATCCAGGTGAGGATGACAAATTGGAGTGGCATCGAATTATATACCGTTGTTTAAAATATTGTTGTTTAACCGCTTTCTTCAGTTCTACCGCTCATCGACCAAGCATGAACCTACTTCCGAAGTAAGCACAATGTTCAAATTGAAAAACAACTTACAAATCAAAACCTTAATTGGTTTTATACAGTCGTCTACATGTCGCTTGTCCATCATGAATGTCAAAGATAACCATTCGTTTTATACAGATTTGACTTTTCGCATTGCTTGAATATCAAATATACCTAATAGTTGCATTGCTGCAGAATAGCAGCAAAGATAGTTGTGGTGACATTTCCTCATACCTCTGGAAAGTGTACGACTTCAATAATTAAACATTTCCTCTCGGTCTTCTTCTTCTTCTCTTAGTGCCTCTTCAACTAGTGAAGGTCCTTTGCTAAGCTGAAAAGTTCAGCGGCATTCGAGACCTTTACCTACTCTCGTTTGTTACTTACCCACGATTTCCTCCTACGCCCGACTGACCTCTTGCCTGCCACTTTGCCCATCATTATAAGTTGCAGGAGTTCATATTTTTTATTTCTAAATATGTTGCCCAGATATGCAACTTTACGCTTTTTGACGGTCTGCATTAATTGGCGGTTTTTTCCAACTCGGCGTAGCACTTCGACATTAGTCACCCGGTGAGTCCAACTAATACGCAGCATGCGTCTATAGGCCCACATTTCAAATGCTTCTATACATTTCCGAAATTGCTCTTTGATTGTCCAGGCCTCACATTCGTATGTATCCGTATCCGTATGGGCCATATATAACATTGGAGAAGACGGGTGCGCAACGATATCTTCAGCTTGCCTCTGCAAAGGACCCTCTTCATGTTGGTGAAGGCACTACAGGCGATTTCAATACGGGTTTTTAATTCTAACTCGTTACCCCAGTTTTCGTCAACCCATGTGCCGAGATATTTATATTTACGTAAGCATTCCAGTGTCTTGCCAGCTACATGAATCACAGATCTTATGTTCTTCTTCTTAGTCACTACCATGACTTTTGTTTTGGCGATATTCAATTGGAGGCCCGCCTTCAGACTGCAATTATTGATCCGATCAACAATCCGCTGCACCTCTGCTTCAGTAGAATCATAATATCATTTCGTCCGCATATCTAAGATTATTGATGACCCGTCCGTTCACCTTCACGGCACAATCAAAACCGTCCAAGACTTCCACAAAAATTGCTTCTGAGTATAGATTGAAGAGTGTTGGTGACAATATATAACCCTGTCGAACACCTCTCTCTATTTTTACTTCATTGGTTTCCTCTCCATCAACTCGCACGGTCTGCCGTCTGGTTCCAATACAGGTTCTGAATGATACGTATGTCTTTGCCACCTGACGTAGCGTCGCTTAAGAGTGAAATAAGACGCTCGAGAAACACTCGATCAAACGCTTTTTCGTAGTCGATGAAGCAAAGCAAAACATCTTGTTGCATGTCTTTGCATGCCTTTAATAGTTTTGCAATTGATGATTACTCTCACACCGTGAAAATTAAAGGATTCATCAAAGACTGAATAATACATTACACAGTCTTCATCTATGTTGTATTTACCATTTTCCTTCCATCTCACATCGCTCAATCCAAGTATATCGATGTGCATGCGTTGCATTTCCCTATAAGTGTTGTAAATTTTCTCTGGACTAAAAGATTGCGCACATTCCGTACCGCCGTCCCATTAAAGGGACGCCGGGCTCTCGGGGCCGTGGCCTGTTTAAACTTTTCCATGTTTGGTTTCACTGCGTCGCTAACGACTAGGGAAAGTAGTGCAGTGGTTTCCCGTTGTCTTCTGCACCAGACTTAGGAGATGTTTAGTCCCCAAGATCACTGAAGCCTCTGACCAGATGACTGATCAGGTGTATGATTATACAGCCATTACTCGGTCGCCAGAGCCTCGTCCGTTGTCTAGCACGGGGCGCCGCAGAAGCTCGAAAACTGCTGCCGCCAGATATTCTGAAGGCGCGTGCAGGTGAAGTTGACAATTAAGGTAGACAGGTGATTTGGTATTTCTTCCTTACCCCCTTTCTCGGTAGTACAAAGATAAAATATATCTTCTTAATGCAGTCAAAATTGTTAACCAACAAGAACAGCAGCAGAAACTGAAAATGCTATTTAGTATACTGTAAGCTTCATTAGAAATAAGAAATGAACCGTACGCACGAACATTATTATACAAATCACGATAGTGGCATCTTCTCTGCAGTCTATTTTCGCCGCGAACATGAAGCTTCGAGCGCTGATATCATGCTAAGAAACACAAAAAAACGTATGACGAATATATTAACCCTCACTGTTCATATCATTCTGCTATATATAAATTTATTAGTGACCAACTTAACCCTGACATCGTCAATTTCCACTAAATTCTAAAACAAACGAAACGCATGATTACTATTCGTTCCACTTGACGATAAAACCGCTGTAAACATTACTAAAGACGTTATTGTTCAAGAACGCAACACGCTGCAACGTACTACATTGCTAAGTGAAACGGAACGGTCGTTGTGACTCATTCTATGCGACTGTCAAAAACAAGGTTCCAATACCAATGGAACAGACGAAATCGCGAGCATGATTTCGTCCTTTTTATCGTCTATTGGAACGGATATTCTGTTTTCAAATCTAACATGTAATACTAATCAATAATACATTTAGGTATAAATTTTTTTTGTAAATGTAGTTATTAATAAATTATGTCTATGAACTATGTTCAATCTACAAATTACGCTGTAATTCAAAATCGGCAGGTTAGAAATAGCTTCACGCCACAAACGCCAAAAAAGTCTACTTAACCGACTCTAGCAACAAAACTTGTAAATTCTAACAAGAAAAATATTATTAAAAATCATTAATTTTAAATCACATTCGCAAATTATTTTAGTTGTATTCACAAGCTGAGCAACATGGAAAAGTACACTTTAGTAATGAGTCTTTTAATTTACATAAATATTAATACGAACATAAGGTTAATACTATTGATAAAAGCTTAAATGTTGCTGCAATTTCCGTCATAACGAATCTGCAGTCTATTTTCGCAGCGGGCGTCGCTCGACCGCTGATATCACGCGCGGGAATATACGGAACATTAAAGAAAATCATATACGAAGATTTCCTATGTGATCTCATGTCATTGTCACTAACAACTAGCCTATGTACTACGCTATCAAATAAATAATAAAAAATGTAATAAGGACTTGTTTAGAATGTTAGAATTGTTAGAATTTTTTAATCTTTTGCACGTCTGCTAACAGCAGAATATCAAAAGATAAGATTTCAAAGTGACTTCACAATTCTCTATTATATTCCATCATTTAAAATTCACATAGATATACAAAGTGAGTTCGACTTTCAATATAATCTCTAACTCGCTGATCCGATCTTGATGGCTAGAAAAATGGACTAGCAGCCGCTAGTACATTTTTCCAGGCAGCCAGGCTAGCCAGCCTGGAAACTTTCACATAGTTATTTACATAAGATACGGACCGGCCCAAAGTGAGTCTTAAAGTTCAAAAAACATAGAATTATGGGCAAGAAGTGTGTTGTATGTAGTAGTATAGTATATAGTATGGAAGCAATTGAATTCGAAAAGCTGAAGATCGAGCTCAATGCCGTGCTATTGGCCAGGCCTATGTCCAGTAGTGGACGGGAGTAGACTGTAGTAGTAGTATGAAGTATGTAGTAGTGGAAGTATAGGTAAGTAGTATATTAAAAACTTAACTTCTCAAAATAATGTAATAATTTATTGGGTTTCTGCAAAGCAGGCTGTTTTACATGACTTCCTCTGTTATAACAATTGTGCGAATATAAAAGTATAAATATTTTATAGAAAAATCACAGCATATCCATGTCAGCTGGTGATAAGAGGTCATGTGCTCGTGAAAGTATTTCTGTTTATTTAAATATTTGATAAATGTTTAAACGCACTCAAACACGCGCTAAATGTTAAGACTACCTCGTTGGTCGGCTGGTTGCTAGTGCGACTGCCCATCGGAAGGTCCTGGGTTCGAATCCCGGGTCAGGTACTATTGGATTTTTCTAATTTAGAAATTTTAGTAGTGACTCGGAGTCTGGTCTGTGCCCGGCGCATGGCAATAGGCTTGCCACCTATTCCATGGGACGTAAACGTAACTGGTGAAACATGGGAGTGTACTACACTCCCCTACATACCCCTTCGGGAATAAAAGCCGTAATGTTGCGTGTTTTTACGTTTAAAAGCAAAACATAATATTTTACAAATGCCTGAATAAGGTACGATATTAAACTCAATCTTAATAACCAAAATATTCAAAATAGTGGTTTTCCTTAAGATAGAACGTGAATGCTTTTTATCTCGAACCACGTGAGAAAATCGCGACTTGAAGCTTGCATTTTATACACGTAGCTTCGTATTTATTATAAGTAACTAAAAATGTAGGTCATAAACGAACATAAATAATAAGATTTATCATACTCGTATAACGTAACATCGCGCCTGTATTCCTCTGAAGGGTGGGCTGAGAAGTCCATCATGCCTCCTTTTCACCTGTTATGTTATAAGTCGCATGAAAATGAACCTATTGTAATACACCGGACTCAAAACCAACCTTTGAGCTTACAACTTGTGTAACTTTTGGAACGCATCCTCTTTTACGATACATTTCTCGTAAGATCTGATTATTCTAGAAGTGTATACCAATATGGGTACATATATCGTTAGTAAAAATAATTACGCAAAAATGTCAAAACGAAATCCGAATCCATCAGTTCAGTTTTGAATATTCAGTCATTATTTTCTATAGGCCAAAATATATAACTATATATTTTAAGGGATCAATGTACTTAAGCATGGATGTTCCAAAATGTAGGTCGTTCCTTATCTTATCGTCATCATCGGTTTTGAAAAGTTCCATCTCAGGAAGACAAGGATTAAGGACACAATCTGCCACATCGGCCAAGTGCGGATTGGCAAACATTCCAATCTATTGAGAAGGTTCTAGAAAAGTCTACGTTACAAAGGCTTTCTCATTACATTTTCCCTTGTCATAATAACTGTACTAGTACTGGTACCTTGATTCCCCGAATTGTAATCCTGGAAGGGGTAGGCAGCGGAGTGTAATACCCTCCCACGTTTCACCAGTTAGGTTATAGGTCTCATGGAATACAGTGAGAGCCTATTGCGATACATGAGGCACAGATCCAGACTACGAACCACTGATAGAAATTTCTACTAGAAAATCCAATAGTACTCGACCCGGAATTCGAACCCAGGATCTCTCGATCAGCAGTCGCGCCTTGCAACCACTCGAACCAACGAGGCAGTCGAATATAATAGATATAGAAAACGTCTGTTTTAATTTTATGTTGCACACTTTAGAGCTGCCACACATTTTACTGGAGTTTGGTTTTTACTTGCTTCCAATATTTAGTAGTTTTTATTTTCTGCTATTTGACAGATGCCTCTAAATATTACGGCATTGTGACCAATGCTGTATAATCTGAATACAGCACTATCAAACCACTTCCCATGATATCATCCATCATGTTAGGCTATCTATTCAGTAACATTTCGACAACTGCACTTAGCTGTCCCGGGGCTTAAAGTTTTGTCAGTAGCATCATGCACATCATAAAAATATGATTGTTAGAACTATGTTGTCCTTTTTTATCATAATATTAGCACACTTCCACCAATACTCGAATCACTTCATCATCAACCTACTAAAGTGCATTCCTAGATATAATCTAAAAAACGCTTGTAATTAATGATTAACCAACTTGTCATTACATATCCACAATTATTTCTTAACAACTTATTACAGATTTTTCGTATGATAACTTATATTTATTATGAACAACCTAAACGCTGTCTGAGTTACGTCAAGAGTTCCCGCAATCCAAATTCTCCAATCTGAGTTTTCGCAAGCCAAAATTCATTTATTATTATTTGTTTTCTACAATAGCCACGTCCTTTTGCTCAGAAAATACCACTGTAGTTATCCGCCTCTTGGTTAATATAGGCTAAGTAAGTATAGGCATCTCCCGGGCACCAATTCCTCACACAGACTCCACGTATTTGTACATTCATACTTCAATACGTATGAAATATGTTCAAGCGACGCACAAAGTAATAACCCAGAGTCAGCACGAAAACGTGTACATTACAGTAACCTGTAACGTAAATGTAATGTAATACGTTTGCCGGCTCTCGTGCACCGTACGATGGGAACGCTGCAATGTTTCCTTGCATTTTTAATATACTAAAGCAATTCACGTCGGGGTATATCGGCGTCGGTTCGCATTTCCTTGCGCGGGATTATTACGTATTTATGTTTTGATATGTGTTGCTAGTGTTAATCTTTATTTTGAAATTTCCAAGCTAAAGAAGCCAAAGTCCACCCACCTAACGGTGCATCTACCTGCAGCACCTACCTAAAGGTTCACCTACTTAAGCAAAGAAATCAAATACTTATTGATGTCAGAGTTCGAAGTTTCAGAAAGATGAATGTAGAAGGTCGGCAAGTCTGTATACATAGAGATATCTGACACACGGTTCTCTCTGCATACCCCGTAAGAGATCCGGCCTGATTATATAATAATAATAATAACAGTAATAAGAGTTGAAACGGGCATAAATATACAATGTTAATCCTAACTACCTACCTACCTTTCAAATATGTACTATGCGGAAATATCTATGTTTCTTTGATATCATCGCTAAATCTGTTTCGAACAATGTAGCCGTAATTGTAGCAACCACGTTATTTTAGCTGATCTGGTAAATATTAAGTTGCAATAAAAACAACTTTGGTTTGATACCAAAGTAACACAAATCTTATTAGATATTTTTTATTATGTGATAGACTAGCATTTAACCATGATCCCGCCTAATAGAAAACGCAGAGGCGTCCTAAGATGGTGCGCGCATACCTTGAAAAAGACTTCTCACTCATGCATTGAAAATGCCTAGATTATAATATCTGTTCGGAAACGTTTGCTGTCGAAGTTTATTGAACCAAGCCGTTTCGTTCTAGACAATTATATAAAGAAAAGAAAGAAAGTAAAATACAGTCCAAAGTTCAAAATTACGTATAATCCGGTGTATGGCAATGGCTCACCAATTATTCCATGAAATGTAAAACTTTAATGGTGAAACTTGAGAAATTACTATTTTCTTCTGTCTACCCCTTTTTGAATAACAGGCGTAATGTTACGTTTTTTTTATTTAGATTTTTCCCAAAAATGTAATATTCCCTGGCTAAATATATGAAAAGTGTTTTCAGTAAGACACCCTGACCTACATGAAAAGTGAACGAAGACTTTAAACGGTATGTAGTAGGTACACGAATAGAGCTATCTAAGTAAAATGAAAAACACTGAAATGACCTTGTTTTCAACGTTCGTTTAACAACAATATTGTACAACTAAATTTATTTTTATCAGTCTTGATGTATACCAAATATATACTTACGAGTATTCTTAATGTACTGTTCTTTTTAACAGTATTTTTATATACATACAGAAACAAATAATACATAAAACTCTAATCACCACACATCCAGAGGGCAGAATGCGGCGGAGGTCACAGTTCTCGAATTGAATATATGATACAATTTCACCAGACATAAAATATTAAAATAATCTAAAACCAAAATATACCATTTACTTAAAAAGCAGTGTTAGCCTAGTGGTTAAGAATTCAGC
>DWJK01004963.1:0-11516 GCA_018248815.1 Croniades pieria auraria
TAATAATCGACCCATTAACATTCCACTGTTGGAATATGGGTCTCCTCTCATATTGAGAGGGTTAAGGCCGTAGTCTGTTACGCTGGCTAAGTGCGGGTTGGCAGATATATATTAGGCTCTAATTTCACTTTTTATCGTGAATATAAGTTACGAAATCCCCTTAACAAGTGTATTATGAATATTGTCTCTTTTCTAAGTTTGGTTATTTTCGATATAGGGAACAACATGTTGTTAACCAACATAAACGTTGGCACATTTATGTTGGTCAGATATGTATAGTGGCACTGATAGCCGGTCGCTGTAATTACACCCGATGAGTTCCGGGTTCTGTGCCAAGTCAGCGCTAGGCTAATTAGGCCCCATGTGCACTCCTGGCACACTGACGTATTTGTCGAGGAGTATTTTTGGACTTTTATTTTTGTTCCTCGAATCGCATAAATATATGTTTGGTTCGTGTTAAATAGCTACCTAGTAATATATTATCTCTCCTTTTTCTAATGAAGTAAGTAAATTGACAATTTCTATCGACTACGATCCTAAGAAAGCTCTTTTGTTTTTAATATTTTCGTTAAAGTTTGGTTTAACAATTTTATTTCTCAAAAGAAGACAATATTCACTTACAGAGAAACATTACATTTGTAGGAATAATGATACCTTATTGCACACAAAACCGGTGCGTACAAAAAATTTAAAAATCGGTCTTGCTAGTCGACATCCGTACAGATAAAAAGAGGATGTCTGGAAACAAGAAATGGTAAGACGTACTCATTTCTTTCTGACACTGGACTTTTGACCTGGACTTTGATATACATATATTTCTCTATCTGGACTGCCCGAGTTTCCGATATAATTAATATAGTTGTTAGCTGCGGTTACTTTAGGTTAAAGGCAATAGTGTTGCCAACTTAACGACGGTACATTGACCAATTATATTGTCCCACTACCCACATTAAACAGCACTCGAGGTATGCTAATGCTGTATTAAGCATCACATGATAGAAAATGCTAACCTCCACATTTTCCTACACTTAACAATAGATACTGCGTAACATAACGCCTGTAATCCTTGAAGAGTTAGGTAGAGGATTGTAGAACACTCCCACAACGTTAGATACTAACCTTATAAAATCATTTCACGCGAATTACGTGATGTTCAAACGGTAGTTGCAAAACGCTTAACAATGTCCTTGGATCTATAAGCTTAGCGAAGTTTAATGAAATCTATCTTCATTTCCAGCCCCCGGAGGAGCTGACCAAGTCGGTGAAGCTGACGTCCCGGGAGCGTCGCTTCATCAAGTTCGCGAGCGTCGAGTATGGCGGCCAGCTGTACATGACCCCACAGGACTTCCTGGAGTCAGTCGTGGAGCAGGAGCCGAGACGTGAGTTGACTTTGATATTTGTGTTTGCTCGTAGGTGCGGGCTGTGCGGAGTGTTGGCTGGCAAATTTCACAAACGTTAGATTATGGTATGTAAAGTGCCCCTGGGCTTACATCATCATCATCCTATTTCCATAGTCAGCCTATTTCCGTCCACAGCTGGACACAGCCCTCTCCAATAGCACGCCACTAAGCTCGACCTTCAGCTCGTCGCATCCAACCGCTGCCAGCCACTTTGCGTATATCGTCACTCCACCTAGCTGGGGGGAGTCCTACGCTACGTTTACATACATCTATTTAATTATTCCTGTGACTACATACTACTACATATCTACTACATATTCGCTCCAACATTCAGGACCGAGAGTGTGATAACGCGGAGAAGTCACCATGCGAGATACCATTAGGCATCAAATACGCATCTGTACCCATTAGTTTATTTATTCGTTTGCACTCTTTAAAATACGAGAATACGAATATAAAATACGAGAATTTCTTAATATACAAAAGGCGGACGCATAGCTATTAAAGCAATCTCTTCCAAACAATCTTCAGGAAGGAGTTCAAGTGCGGTAAAATTACCGCATTGCCCCGGTGTCTCTCTTAGTATACCGGGTCGGGAACCTTTTAAAGATTTTCCCCCCGGAAACAAAAAGGGGGTGTACATTCAGTAGAACAAATATAATTCGGGTTCGTGGAAATGAATAAATATAAAAATAAATAAATAATATATAATTTACAGCACGCTTGAAGCGACGCGTGCTCACCACGAAGGAGATCGAACAACTCCGGGATCAAACGCCGCCGTTAAAGAAGGGGTCGCCACAGATGTTCAGGAATTTGCGGGACAAAGGTTTCCTCAATTATAATAACATTATATATGACATGAAATAAAATGTCTAATCCATCGTTTTGGAAATCGTCTGATTAATAAATAAAAAGGGCTGAAACTTCTTTCATTTATTACATCAAAAATTTTTTGAATAGCTCATTTTTCTTTCAGGAATCATCTCTTACACGGAATACCTCTTCTTACTATCCATTTTGACGAGTAAGTTGACGATTTACAAATATATATTTTTTCAAAACAACTCTGGTAGGATAAAGATTTTCGCTATCGGTGCTCTCTGCCTACCCCTTAAAAAATCTATAATGACGCACAACAGTGATAACAATATAATTTGTAACGTAACTGTCGTAATATTTAAGTTTTTATTTTCAGAGCCTGCGTCTGGTTTTCAAATAGCGTTTAACATGTTCGACACTGATGGCAATCAGAGAGTTGACAAAAATGAATTTCTAGTCGTGAGTATATTTATTATATAATGTATAAATATATTTATTTTAATGTATATTTATTTATATTAATGTATAAATATATTTATACATTTATACAAAAACGTTTATAGACTAAATTTAAAACGGAGCAACCGAAAAATTTAAACGTTTCGAAACAGACAATTTTAAATAGCGAAGCCCAAACAAAATAACTCTTAATGTCATTCTTAAAAATATTAATATAGTTTTTTCTTTTATATATAAACTGTTCAATTAAAATAAGATATATTCACGAGTTCTTCATCAAACTGAATTTTGTAAAAGAATCCGAACATTTTAATATATCTGTAATAATGTCGATAATCTGTAATAATGAAATACAGATAACAAATGACGAGAATTTTTTTTAATCATCGATCAAGTTGTCATTGATTACATCAGTTCACATACGATTATATTTAATGAACAATTTAAATATCTCGTACAGGTGACTTTTTAATATTAAAGTTTCAGCTCTAGAAAGGAAACTAGGACATAGTGCTTTGCTGGCCTATACTAGATAAAAAAAATTGTATTCAGGCAGTGTTGAAAATTTTTTTGTAAAATTACATTATTTTAAATATACGAGTACAACTCTGCTTATTTGGCCAAATACACCCTTACATGTATTTTCAAAATTACTTTTTTGAATATTCAAGAGTGATGTAGACAGGATCATCAAAAAATAGCAGACATGCACAAAATTCCTCCCTGACTACTCATTGACATCAGAGTGGACCAATTCTCTTTCTACCCTCCATACGACTGAAGATTTATGGTATATTCAAGCGTCACAAACGAATGGAAGTTTGTTTTAAACGTGAAAATTAAATTAAGCACACTCTTTCATTTCGAAATTTTAGTAAGTGATCGTTGACATTATGGTTTCATTTTTCTTCCTTAAATATGTATTTCCGGAAAACTACAACATGAAGGAAGAGACTCTGTGCTTCGAAATCGCGACGAAATGGAGATATTATACCCGTATCATAGGTGACCATTTCTAATCAGGAGGCCCATCAGCTCGTTTGATAGGTTCAATTATAATGTATTGTGTAAAAAAATGAGCAGTGGTAGCGTAGTGATTAAGAGAGTCAGCCTCTCACTCCGAGGGTGCTAGGTTCAAACCTATGGCGCGCACCTCTTTACAAAATTGCGTTTTAAATTTAAATATCACTTGCTAACGGTGAAGGTAAACATAATGAGGAAACCTACACACCCTAGAATTTGAACTCTAGAACCCGCACTTGGCGAGCGTGGCAGACTAAATGGCCTTAACCCTCTCAATATGAGAGGAGACCCATATTCCAACAGTGGAATGACAAATGGGTCGATTATTATTATTATTTTATGTAAAAATATGTTTCCTAAGACCCATTTAACTGTATCGATTGCATTATCTTTAAATATTTTTGAATTATATACTTTGTTCATACATAAATTTTGTTATTCCCTATATGTATTCATTTGTTCTAATCTATAAAAAGGCTATCCCGAAAAATATACGTGAGTTAAGTCAGTACATATATTACTTAAATGCATTATATACGTATATATATATTTTTTCGTTGTTTTTTTTAAGTTTTAAGGCTCCGTGTCGGTTTCCTTCTTTTCTGTTTCTGTAGTGTTTTTTTGCGATATGAACCATAGATACAACGGCTGCTGGGAGGTTCGCTGAAGGAACGCAAAGATTTGGACGTGCACAGTCAGAAAGCAGTGAGTCGAGTGCTTCCAACGGGAAACGTACCTCTACTTTCAATACGTGTCTAGATTTTGAATTCAATATTTCAGTCATTGCGTAATAAAATAAAAAGAAACACGTTTGTCTACGGTAACGTTATAATTGAGCATGTTTATTTTGCTGTTATAATTATGTAATAATGTAAAGTTTTTTTGTTTGTGATTATAATTTCAACGGCTTTTTCGAACAATTTTCAAATATCGAACGGTTTTCGAATGTAAAAAGAATCTTACATGCTTTTTGTTCAATGTTATATTTTTAATCATTAATTAGCCTCTCTAAAGGTTCTAACGTTTTGAGTCTCTTCAAAAATCCACAGTATATTCATAGATAGGCAGTATTTTAGTGGCCAACACGTATGTTACTTTGGAGGTAATACAGTCAGACATCCAATAACTGATCGCGCCCAGGCTTACTTGGTCAATCACGCAGTTTGCATTAATAAGTAACTCTGTCTGTCTGTTACGTTAACATGTCTTAATTGCTGTACCGATATTGATGTGATTAACATATAAAACAATTGAAAAAGACTGAGTTGAGGCTTCGGGAGTACTAATATCTGCTTAATGCTTATATTAAATATGTTTGATACTGAAAATATCGAGTTCAAAGTCTTAAACACTATTTTAAGTAGACCACCGACGTGCGCTGATTGTTCTGCGTTTTTGTCTGTCTTTAATGTTTTATTTTTTACGTTTTTTTTATGTTTCATGTGATTAATTTTCTAAATATAAGTGTATTATATTTTTAAGTCACTTTTTTTAAATATATTTTTTCAATACATAATTAATTTCCTTTTTAAACTAATATTAAATTAAATGTTTAAAATTGTCCACTCTGTACAGAATAATATATAATCTATATTATTTAAGTAATTTTCACAGCTGTTACATAATTATATTATTAATTATGAATGTATGTATAATATGCTCAAATCACCCTCTGCCGTTATAGCTGCTTTCTTTAGTCGCTTCGAGTGCCCAGAAGAGCAAGGTGCAATCTGAAAAAATCTCTAAGCCCTCCACCGTAAGTTCAAAATGCAATGTGCGGTTTAATGATGCTACAATGTTCTGTGACAAGCATTCAAATGGCGGGTTAAAATAAATGTATGCCGCAAGTTTGTCTATGCCGCAAGTTTGTCTATGCCGCTTCGCTGTACGTTTTCACACAAAATGCTTCATGATCTGTGCTAAGTTCTATAACAGACTAAAAATTTCTCTAAAATAAGAGTTAATAACATTCCTCAAAATGTAACGTGGAAATAAATGTTTTTCGTTTTTATGATATCTATGTATGTCTGTTTAGATGATGTTATGACTTGTATGTATATATGTTTGTTTGATTTGTTTGGTAAAATACCTTTTTTATACGAAAGGATATTTGATATTTAACGTGTGTTTTTCACACATAACTTTTTACGTACAGATATTTGCATAGGTTCCCTTTGCAATGAAACCAATATTAAATTTTTACAAAATGTAAATAAAATGCAAAATATAAAAAAAAACTGTAAATTTTGTTGTCACTGTGCATTAAAAATTGTTATATGGCAACATTTGAAAATAAATGTATACGTTGATACCAAATGTACGACTATTCGAACGCAATATACTTTTAATTACGTGGAATATATATATTTCTTCAATTATTTGTCAAGAGATCTGTGTAAGGATATGTTTATTTCTAAATAAATCTTTTCCAGTAGACCTGTGACCGGAAATGAGCTTATTCATAGGTACTGGCATATAAACTTGCAAAATGTCAAACGTTATTCTATACTGGCCATCTACATAATCATTATCTCTAAACATTTTGTATGCAAATATTAAATAAAGTTCTAAGCGAGACGTGTACTTGTAAATTTTTTTTTTGGTCTTATTTCTAGTTAATACGGTCGATTAGGAATAGGATTTTTTTTATTTTAGAAGATATCGTCTCCTTTTTTTTGTACATGCAAGTTTTTGGTTTATTTACATAGATAATAGGTACCCTAATAAATTTTATTGCTTTTGTAAAACCTTAACGAATGTAAATTACATTCGTTGGGACATGCAAGACTCGTCAATTTGTGTTTAGTCTTCAATTGCCAGTCTTCGGAGATATGTCAATGCTACTCGATTATAAATTGTTACTCAAATTTAATTAAGTTCAGTATTGTTGTCATCTTATCTTCAAAGTATAGCCAAGTAACAAAAGCTCGTCTATTTTGTCTTAAAATAAAATCCTATTCCTATTGTGCTAATGCTAGTTCTTCTCAGTACTGTTACTAACTATGCTAAGTAACGGTCTTGTTACCACCTAAAACCAATAGGACGAACTAACGAAATGCATTTGATTAATCCTATTCTCACGGTCCTATTCGAGGTTGCTCGCATATGGATATATTACGACACGTAGCTCATAACTCGTGCCTGATTTTTTCGACTTTCGTCATATTAAAAGGTTAAGTCGACATCTAGTCATGAGTCACTAATAATAATGCCTGAGTCATCTCAACTGCTGCTGGAAACCTCCAATTTCCTTGCCTACATCTTAAGTCGATGTAACATGAATGTTTAGATTGCAAGTCATTATCACAAAACCTGCTAATTGTCACCAGAAATTGATAAAACAGTCATAAAATTACAGTCCAATTTTGCATTAACCACCTAACTGCTATTCTAGAATATTAAAAATACCAAATGGCGACCTTACGTATTGCTACAAAGAAGATAATCGCCTTTCAGATGGAAAAAATCTTCAGTTACGCTTGGAAGGGCAAGCGAGGGATACAGGACGACGAGAAAGAGGGTGAAGGGAAAGAGGGCAAGGAGGGCTCGCCGCAAGAAGCGTACATCAACGACGACCAAGGGCTGCAGAGGAGGCACAACGTCGATACGCTCTTGCAGGTAAGAGGTGGAAACTAGAGAAAAAATGAGAAGAAAAAGTATATCTTATCGTATTTCTTTTCATTCATACGCAGCTTCAAGTTCAATTTGAGTTATTCTTGATTGAATTAGAAAAAATGTACTCACTATTTACTCGTATACTGTATGATTAATAATCTATTTTGGAGTTCTTATCAGAGCCCTAAAATTTTTGTGCCCTTTATATTTGTACAAAATGTTATTAAACTACAATGAAATTCATCGATGACTCGATTGCCATAACGATCACCGGACATACGTCTCCGATACGATCCTATCGGACAGGCATTGGGTTTTTAGATTTACTTTGGACTTTCCTAGTAACTACGAATAACATGCGAATGTCGACGCCTTACTTTGTGTTATTGTAACTTTTGAAACACATTGCCGTGTTCAAGAAATTTTAAGGTTTCTTCCAAACTTAACTTGATGAAATTGTTCCAGGTTCACTTTTTCGGTAAGAAGGGAACGAACGATTTGAAATTCGAAGGCTTCAAGCAGTTTATGGAGAATCTGCAAACTGAGGTACTTGAGCTGGAGTTTCACGAATTTGCGAAGGGTAAGTGATTGGTTGTGTGAATTGTGGGTACAATCTTGGTCTTGCAAAAAATCAGTCCGAAAATGAGCCAGAATAAATAAATAAATTCTTAAACGAGCGGTAAATAGGGGTTGGATAGTAATTATTTATCATTAGCGAAAAAAAAAATTTCAGAACTCCACGCACATTTGCTCACAGTGTTTTTTCGCTAAAATAAAATATATGAGTTTCCTTACCATTGCCAATATTCTGGAACCAATTTTTTTTCTTCCTTAAGATCATATTATGTTTCTGGAAAAGAATTGTCATGTCTTCCTCATGTTTTGTGATACAAAATCACTCGAGTAACCGTTGAAATCTCTCAGGACATGAAACGATATCCGAGGTGGACTTCGCGAAAATTCTCCTCCGGTACACCTACCTGGACACGGACGAGTACGACATGTACCTGGACCGGCTGCTAGACCGCGTGCGCGACGAGAGGGGCATCACCTTCGACGAGTTCAAGACTTTCTGCCAGTTCCTCAACAATCTCGAGGATTTCACAATCGCGATGCGAATGTACACTCTCGCTGATCATCCCATATCGAAAGGTAATGTCAGTCATCCCTAATATTCCAATCTCTTATTTTATATTAATAAAGATACACCTTCCAGAATCTTTACACCGCGATTTGACAACGGGATTACTATAGCCGTAGGTACTTTAGGCACCCAGGAACATTTTGTAAAAAGTTTTAGGTAATATTGTGACAACAGGCTCACCCACTATTCCAAGGTAGGACATATAACATAACTGGTAAATCGAGTAGCTGTTTGCCCCTCCTCTGCTTACACCTTAATCAAAATAAAGGCGTGAAGTTTCAGATCGAATATTGTAAGGTTCTTGACGTAAACGCGATGTTATGATGAAGTCTGAGATCGGACTTTACAAGCTTCTTGAAGTACTTAATTTCTAACAATTGAATACATGAAATCTCAAGTAGAACTTTGTAAGGTTCTTGATGTATGTAACATCACGCCTATAATCCCCGAAGAGGCACGCAGAAGAATGTAGAACACTCCCACGTTTCACCCGTTTATGTCCCACATTGGAATAGGTGGTGAGACTCTTGCCATAAACCGGGCATAGATCCAGACCCCGAGTCACTACTAATGATTGTATTGTTGATGTATTTTATAACAACCCGACGCAGACGAGTTCCACCGCGCGGTGAAGATCTGCACGGGCATCGCGCAGTCGGCGCACCTCGTGCGCACCGTGTTCGCCATCTTCGACGCGGACGGCGACGGGCTGCTCAGCTACAAGGAGTTCATCGCCATCATGAAGGACCGTCTGCACCGCGGCTTCAAGGTACGGGAACTAGGGAAATGGCAGACGGCACTACACTTGTTGTTTAACTCGCGTACATTTTTCATGATGGCCCGATTAGTTTCGGACCTGTACGAGGTTCTTCATCGTGAGCGCCCGCCGACTGCAGCGAGGTCACGCCGCAGACACTTGACGCAGTTAGCTCAGCTGCTTACAGTTGATTTCGATTTACGACCTTATGCGTAGGCGAATTAAGTTCCATTTTGTTAGTTCTCTTAAATCTTCAACAACTGTCTTCAAGAATAACATGATTAAAAGAACACAAAAAATTCGACTAAATATTCAAAACATTTGAAGGTACTTTCTAATATTGTATGATATCAAATAGCACTAAAAGCTGAGATCACTGACTAGTGTGTTGGCTATCTCGAGAAAATTAGCCAAATGCCTTGTTATTAGTATACCCGCTTACAAACCTACTCTTTAATTAAGGATATAACTGTTGCGAGTACTTACAGCTGATAAGTGGCAAAAATTAACCTGATCCAAGCAAAAATTGCCATTAATTGTTCTATTTTTTTCTCCTTTAGTCCTACGCAAAGAACGAAGGCTGGGAGGCGTTCAAAACGTGCGTGAAACAGGAGATGAAGAGCGCAGTATAATAACATTGTTGTTGTTTCATTTTCGTATAGCCAAAGTATTGCCATATCATATATCGAATTAGCCAAAACAATGTAACGCAAACGTATACACGAAGATCTCTCCTTAACTTCATTTTCTCAGCGTTCTCATGTTATAAATATTTATTATTAATTATAAACATATCTTCCGATTTTTCTTTCGTACTTTCGATATGAAATTTTATTGCTTAATGACATTTTAATATGTTCTATGACTGTTTATGTCACAAAATATCTACACATAGCAAAATAAGGAAAAACAATTTAATACAACATAAGTCCTAAATATCTAGACTATAGCCAAAGCTACAAAGAATCCATTTGTGCAATTATTGTGTTTATATCATATCATATATCTTTCACTGTACTTAATGGCAAGTTTAATGCCAAATAACTATTTTTATCAGTTATTTAGTTTGAAGTTATCTACCCATCTAATTCTTTATAATACTAAACATTTGAGAAAGTCATAATTATCTCAATGATAAAAACGCATATGTCTGTGTGAGTCTCAAGATTCTTGTTTATGTAAAACATGCAAATGTATTTATACCACCAGTATTGAGATGCACTAAATAACCGATATGTAAATATGTATGTCACGTATACGTACTGACGAACATACACATGCATGCATTCTGAATTCATAAAAAGTAAATGAAAAGGCGGGAAACACATCTGTCAATAATATCACATGGGCAACATCAGTCAAATAGATTTTTTTTATAAATTGTCAAAAAAATGCCAAATTCTTGTCTATGCCTCATCACATTTATAGAAAAAATCATGTTTCATCTGTCATTTGTGAGGACATTTGTATTGTCATTTTCTGTCGTCTTTTACTCTCGACATAGATTATAAATCATCACTGTATATCAAATACTGGACGTCCCAACAGGCAAATTAATCTCATTAGTTAAATATTTTTTTGGTGCCTAAGATTTTTACGCAGGTTGTTAATGGAGTGAGATTATAGATTTGTTTTAATTTAACAGAATTAATGTATTAATTTATTTGTTTCAATTAAGTGTTTTTAATTAACTAACCATGATATTCTATCACATGGATTGTTGTGTGACATGATCGTCAAATAATTACCAGTTACAATTATTGTTATGGCGGATACATAATAAAAAAATGTTTTAATACAATTAACTATATAAATTACATATGCTATAATATTTTATATGTTTACAATATTCATGATTTGATTCATTGATTCGTTCAACTGATGTATTCATAATTACATAAATTAATCAGTTATTTCACCAATTAAATAAGTCACTAGATGTGGAAGAATATGCACACGTACTCATTTATATTAAAAAGGTTTTTCTGGTAACTTAAGCACATTTCCTGCAAATAAATTATTTCTGATATATGAATTTTGTCATGCTATAAGTAAACTATGCACATATTGTTAAAATACAATATATCTTCCATGGTTTGTTTTGATCTAATATTTGTGTTCCTCGTGATTCTTATGTACTTCATTTCTAATTTATATGTACTAGCCATTAGATTATGTTATAATATTTTACTTCGATTTTTTAATATTTACATAATATTTCGACCTGCCCGTAGAATAAAGTTCCATAAGAACATGAGACCATCACATTTTTTCTATATTTTTCAGACTGTTTAGG
>DWJK01004964.1:0-11514 GCA_018248815.1 Croniades pieria auraria
TTCCGTGGGACTTAAACGTAACTGGTGAAACGCGGGAGTGTATTATACTCCTCTACCCAATATCTTCGGGGATTACAGGCGTGATGTTACATTTTATTATTATTAGAAATGTAATAAACCAGTGTGCCTAATCTAAGGACCATATTGACAATTTCACAATCTCTTTTTTTCGATTTTGTGACAACAGCGCTGGGTAAACAAATATAAAGTTGAAAAATAACCTTAAATATAAGTCATCATAACAATCAACATCATCGTCATCATCATCACTGTCATCACCACCCTCAGGATGTCCACCGCCGTTCCTTTCGGTCTGGAGCCTACCGAATTCAGCAGCATCCGGCCGTCTTCCTCGGGTCGTCAGATCAACTGTTAGGAGGGCGACCTACGCTCTTTTTACTTATATTTAGGAATAGAAAATAATTTCTATTCCTAAATATAAGTATTACATTTATTTCGTCCCGCAGTGTACATCGAGACACCGTTGCGTGCTTCAAGTACTGATAAGCTGTTGAGGAACACGTCATCTGAATATTACTAAAGCTCAAACAATTTACTTTACGCTTTACTCAACACAAATATTTGCTTAAATAAATTATAACGGGCTGTTATTTATTGTTCTTATTAAGCGTGAATTTTAACGCTAGTTTAAGTATAACGTATGCGTTTGAGCCGTTGTATGAGTGGTCGCTTATACTGAATTTAATGAGTGTTACTATACTTTAAAATGTACATAAAATCGTTATCAAATGTTATTGTTCAATCATGTTGACAAATTATTATTGATTCATAAGAATAATACTAATATCTTGACTTATAAGTGACACTCGATCATCTGTTTTATGGTAGTTAGACAACTGCTAAATTTCTTGTAAAAATTTCTAAACACATACATATGCAATTTTACACCCATGTACAAGACAAATATTACTGCCCAATATTTGTAGTCCAGTGTTAGTGAGTATATCATCGAGAATAATTCGCCTGGCATGTTTCTTTACTTAGTCAAGAGCATGCAGCAAATACCGGGCAGATCCATCCCACAAGGGGCAACAAGGCTTAAAAAATAAGCGAACCTATGCCTTGTAAACAATATTTAAAAACCGGACGGACATAGCTCTACAGAATCAAGAGGTGCCTAAGTAGACCATTGATTTCTGACTCTGACTAACACAACTTTACACATTAAATCTTGTGAATATTAAGAACTTAATAAAAACTTCATTCGACAGAAGATTTTAAAACCTTTATCGTCAAAAAATCATAAACGACTGTGCTAACAGTAAATATATAAAATGCATTTGCAAATTCAAAACTCATGTGAGCTGTAAAAACCGGATGTGCTCACGGAAAGAGTCTGAAATTTTACTTGCCGGCACTAAAAAATTTTTATAACCGTAATCCGGTTTCGCGTGTGTTATTCATGTTCAGTTTTACGGTATTCACCGGGTAACCGGTCACTGGAGGTGCACGTGAACAATGTCAAAATTAATTAAAAAGTTTCAAATGGAAAACTGAATCGAATACTGCTTGCTCGTTTGCTCCTCACTTCACACAACGAGAAATAAAAATAACAATCATCGCCAACTACAAGATTATAATGATTTTCTTGAACATTGTAGAAAAGTTATATGAATATGTGAGTGCACACATATGCAAATAGAATATTTAACTAATCATTCAAATATATTCCCTGCGTAGAATACACACAGACATTGTCTATAGAGTGAAGAATCTTCTTGACCGTTTCCCTTACCAAGCCATGGAATTCTTAAAAAAAATTAAGAGGCATTGAAAATATCGAAATTGCGACACAAACTTTTTGCTCTATACAAGTTGCAAGCGAATAAGGACACCTGTATCCGAACTCAAATAGGAATAAAATTTGCGTTCTTCTAAATAGGATTAAACAATACGTTGTTTGTTTCTGCATAGTTCTTAATCTTATTAGGTACCCACCACACCACACATAACAGAATATCAGTGAAGCTCGGTGACTAAAAAAGCGAACAACAGTGTAAAAGCAGTTAAACTTGGACACAGAGTTCGCAACCTCCTAAGCTGCTTTGACAAGAACAAAGTTACACTTTGTGTTTAATTTATACCAGACAAAAAGGGATATAGTTGTTTCGTGACGAACAAAAATGAGGACTTTCATCACATCACTCAGAGATATGCGCAAATTAAAAAATGTAACCTGAATATAAAATACGTGACACGCGAAATCACTCAGTCCATACTCAAGTATTTCATATTTCTTCAATAAAGTTCCCAAGGGTTCTTGTCTAAGGGGTTGTGCCCGTGCAGTCATTTCAACTGAGTTGGAGAGACATGCTTGACAATAAACGAGTAGCGAGGAAATAGTAACTATAAAACAGTCTAGATACTGGAATTTAAAACGCGTAGGTTCACATCAAGTCAACAATGACAGGTTAAGAGATAAGTGACAAATAAGTGAATGTAGAAATGCCAATATTAAGATCTAAGTTGGAATTAGTTATATTTTAGCGTGCAGAAATCCTCCAGAACCGGTTCAATCCGGTTCATACCCACATAACGCTAGAATTTCCTAAATGTGGCAAATATAGTAGTTGCACGATTTCTCCAAAGGCATTTTTCTAGGACAACTCTGGGTAAGTTTTTAACCTAAATTCATTAGATTAGGACGAAGAAAAGATAGCGTTACGTACATATATAACTTAGAACTAGGACCTCGTTAACAACGTCTAGTCTTCGTTATATTTCAGTATTGCGTCTATAATACGAATTTAAATTTAATTTATCGTGATCAGAAAATACATTTCTTCGCTTATCGCTCATCTTCTATGATAGAACGATTCGGTAAGAACAACACTATTCCTCGGTTCTCTTAGGACATTGTACCAGGAATTGTGACAGAGGAACACACTCCGCCTAACGATATAACAGTCCCGTGCGACGGGAAAATGGCGTAATGATGCTGAGGTAAAATTGGTGGTAAAAAGGACTCATGAGTGTCGATATATACATAAAAGGACTCTCGTCTTTAATCATTTGCAATGGCCGTTTGCGTCCATGGACATTTACTCATATACCCAATACTCCATGATAAGGTATTGACGCGATTTTGCAATAGCGAAATAAGTTGAATCCTCCATGCTCTGTTTCTGCCTACCCCATCCCCATCCTTTACAATAAAAGGTAATGATGTGATACATTCACACATTGAACTAAAATGTGTTATAATTAAATTTTAAACACTTTTGATTATTTCTATTTATGTAGGAATGATGCTTGACGCTCAGATATCGCAATAAGTTTAGAATATACAATATTACTCACTAGTCATTTGTTTGAGCTGATAATGACCCTGAATACTGAACCAGAGATTTGGTTACAGTTTCCACAAAAATATTTATATAATGGAGTGTATTTAGGGGTGTGAAAATTATGAGGAGAACTTTAGGATATTTTTATACGTAATTTACCAACTGTCTGGAAACCGGAGTACTGGCTTTGATTAATTTGGATTCAGACAGCCGTTCCTGATTTGTCTTAGATATTATTATTATTTGTATGTTGCAATAATATTTCTGAAATGTTTCA
Organism: Croniades pieria auraria; assembly: GCA_018248815.1. Taxonomy (NCBI): domain Eukaryota; kingdom Metazoa; phylum Arthropoda; class Insecta; order Lepidoptera; family Hesperiidae; genus Croniades; species Croniades pieria. The sequence goes on from DWJK01004964.1 coordinate 3,586, forward strand.
AATACTTCTGAAATACTGCTGTAATCCTTTGAGCTATGTCGGTAACTTTGGTTCTCTATAGCATAGTATCATTTCTGATCCTATCCTTCAGAGATACTCCGAGCATAGCTCGCTCCATAACTCGTATTTATTTATTTGAATTTATTTAATTTCTAATAGCTTACTATAATTTTTTTCCTTTCTAAAAATAATAATTCATTCATATTTTAATGATATTTTGTTATTTCCATATTATTTTAATGATAAATTAATACTATCGCTGAATAATACATAGCAATGTACATAAAAAAAGAACAACGTCTGGAACACGGTTAAAACTAAAGTGACTTATAAACCATCTTATTATCGCCATACACAAATACGAACTGTTCATATACAAATATTTTTAACAATCACAAATTCCAATTATTTTAATTTAACATTCAAATCACATTTTGTTTTGTTTAATCAATCACACTTGAATCACAACATCAATTCAATCGCGTTGTACATTAATTACCGTAAAATAAAGCTTAAGTGGCATACGTAATATTACACTGTCTGCATCTGATTACATTCATAATGCTACACCCACATTTGTAACGTTACATCACGTTTCGTACAGAAGCACCATTATGTTACCATAACAACACTTCGCACAAGTGTGCTGTGTTCACGTCAGTCCACTTACTGTGTTATCCATAACGATATCATTACATGAGCCTCTCGCGCCGCACCTGCTTCCTACCGACGCGGAGTTAAGAAAGTTTTGAGTGGGAAGTTTTAATTCTGAATACACCTGACGTGTCGCACGGCCTTTTGCTTCACTTGCCTTTGTAGAGTACAATTATTCTTTAATAGAAAAGAAAAAGTTAAGTTCGTATATGTACAGCATATTTTGTGAAGTAACTTAGCCGAGTCAAGGTAAATAAGTGTTTTTCTAAAGAAATATTGCCAATGGCATTTTAAGGGACGCTTACATAACGTTTGATTAAGTTTAGTTAGTTAGTTACGTTAGATTGAGTAACTGGACATATGTGAACCAAACACGTCTAAGATCGTCTTGCAATAGATTCTTACCGAGATATCCTTTCGTTATCTTGGAAACCATTTTTTCATTAACTTATCAATTATACGAAAATGAGGATGGACGGTTATATATGTAAATATAAAATAATAATCCACCCGTTTATCATTCCATTGTTGGAATATGGGTCTCCTCTCTTATTGAGAGGGTTAAGGCCTATAGTCTGCCTCGCTGGCCAAGTGCGGGTTGGAAGACTTCACACACCTTAGATTTTTTTTTTTATAAATTCTAAGGTGTGCAGGTTTCCTCACGATGTTTTCCTTCACTTTTAGCCAGTTATATTTAAATTAATTTTTTTAAATTTAATATGTACAATAAGTTTATACATATTTATGTAAATTTAAATTAAAATTATATAAATACATATAAACGTATTCGTTTTTATTTGTCGAAATGTCGAGTGTCAACAACAGCCAATCAAAACTTGTGTCAACAACTGTCAACCAAATATTGTCAACAACTGTCAAGCTGTTTCGTTTACAAATTATTTAAATTTCATAATTCTTTTACGTTCCAAAACATACCACGCGTGCATTCTTGTGCCAGTTAGTGTGTGGGAAGGCGAGTAAATAAACATGCTTAAGAGAGTCAAAAGAACGAGAAGGCTAGTCGTCAACTTTGGAAAGTTAGATTAGTTAAACGGTAACAGTTATTGACGTAATAGAATTTTCTCGTACAATATTATTGCACTGTATGATTACGTACCGGCTTACCTCACGTATGCTTTTCAGGATGGCCCAACTACTTTTTAGTATATATTTACGTAGTCCTTATTCATGCGGAAACAAGGTTGCGGCAGTCCGAAATCCGTATCAGACATACGTGTTTTAAAGCGGTAGATATTATATAATAATGTGTATAAGCACTTACGAGACATTTAATATAACACAGTATCTGCACTTTTGTCCATTGATCTACCGCATAAAAATCGAATCAAATTTTTCGCAGTAGAAATTTTCAGATACTACTGTAGTTATTTGGGCCAATAAATGGCACTACATTATTTTTTTAATGTTATTTAGGCCAATAAATGGCGTTACGCTTTTATAATTGTTATTTGGGTTAATAATCCGCACCAATTTTTTTAATAAATGTTATTTGGGCCAATAATCGTCACAAAATTTTATAATAAATGTTATTTGAGCCAATTTTTATTTTTTTGAGCCAATAAATGGCACCACATTTTTAACGTAACTCCATTATTTTCGTAGTTCAGTGACGCAATCCTAATTGTGGCAGTACAATTCGTTCGCATTAGTCCGATTCGGGTCCCCATCACTCTTGCTCACCAGTTGTCGGAGCTATTTGTTGTGTGAGCTTTATCTTTCTCTGTATGCCCATTTGCTCCAGCATTTGTACAAACAATACAGGGTGTCCCACACTGTAATCGAAATGCGTAATGAGTGGTAGATTCAGACCTTGAAATAAGGTTTGTATATATGCACACAATATGTATATAGAGATAGCGAAGACATGCGAACATGCATATACATATATAACTTAATACTATATTTTTAATTACCTAATAACTACGACTTTATCTGAATTGTTTATGGTATAACAACATATTTTATTTACAGAGAAGAAAACATAAAAAAGAGTTATTTTAAAAATCTTTAAATATTTTTATTAGGAGATACCATTTAACGAAGATTATTCCAGAACTTATACTTGTAAATATCAATTATTTTAGGCAGTACAGTAATATAACTTACTGAAGACTTCTGAGAATACAGGCTCAACATAATTTCATTTGACATTGACAGTTGTCATTGCATTTTTTTTCCTATAGAAGGTGCGCTAAATACTCCTATCTATTTGGTGTTTTCTAAATCTCTTACTCATGAAAGAATGTATTCATACCCCTGGTAATAATTAAGAGACTGCCGCAAACTTTCTAACTTCACTTTTTTTCCTAAGTTTCTACCCCTCTAGTTTTATAAATTAAAAAAACAGCTAATAATAAAGTCTAAGTAGAGCTTGGTATCGATGCACATACTTATTAGAGGCCTATATATTAAATAAATAATAATAATAATCGACCTATTTTTCTTTCCACTGTTGAAATATGGGTCTCCTCTCATATTGAGAGGGTTAAGGCCGTAGTCCTGCCACGCTGGTCAAGTGCGGGTTGGCGGACTTCATACATCTTAGAATTTTTTTTTTTTCATAAATTCTATGTTGTGCATTTTTCCTCACGATGTTTTCCTTCACCATTAGCAAGTGATATTTAAATATAAAACGCACTTTTGTAAAGAGGTGCGCGCCATGGATTTGAACCCAACACTCCCGGAGTGAGAGGCTGAATTCTTAACCACTAGGTTATCACTGCTGATTACATTATTGTACCACAATGTGCTGCTATACTCGTATATTATTGTACCACATTATTCGTTTCGGATCAGCACTGGTAAGATTTATCGGCCAATCCTTCTATCGTACGGTTTAATCGACTTCGAAATCTCTATAAATACAACCATTGTTGTTTACTAGTGTCTCTAACTGTACAATATGTGTAACAAACTGCCTCGTTAGTGGAGTAGTTTTGAGCGCGACTGTTATCCCAGAGGTCCTGAGATCAATCTCCGGATCAGGTATTATTGGGTTTCCTAATTTTAAGTTTTTAGTGGAGCTCGGAGTTTGAATTTGTGCCAGGTGTTTGACCATAGGGTTATTCCTTATTCCACGGTGAGAAGTACTCGTGTAACGTAATTTGTTAAAAGTAGGACCATACTGTCTATTCGGGGATTGCAGGCGTGATGTTATTTACAATATGGGAAAACATTCAAAGTCTGAAATCAGCGCTGATAACGTTACTAATATTTTACAAGATTCGAACATAGTAGAGCTAAAACTGCTTCTGAAAAGAATTTAATTCAAACGAAAGGCTTTTCTCACTACAAGTTGCTAGAGACTCAGCCTGATTAATAGATGTTGCCAGATAAAATACATCAGCTTTTTTCTTTTTTAAGAGTTCCAGCTCGTTCTAAATTAGCGTTCTCAACGCTGGCAACATTACTCTTAGCTTTTTATAGCAGAATTGAAATGTCAGAGCTCGTAGAACAACACTAAAATCTTCTCTGTTCGCTCTAAACACGTCAAGTTTTCATTAACGTTACAAATCTTTTCCCTCAAACATTCGTCGAATTTTCTTTAAGACTGTTAGTATTACGAGGAAACTACTTGGAATTTAAATTTACATGTTTAAAATATGAATTTCATAATCTTTTTGGTGTAAAGGTCGCTATTGAACGCTCTGGGTTCTACTCTGACAATTCTTATCTGAATATTACAAAAAAGGTTTTGCTTATAGGCTAAACGCAGGCCTGTGGATTGCTAGATATATGTTCTGCGACGTAACGGATTAAATTAAAAAGCCTATTTTTCTTTAATTTAAAAACTACGCCGTGCAATTCACAGTCAGAAGCAAATTATCATTTATGAATAAATTACTATTGATAAATCGGACGTACATTCACAAAATTGAATAACGCTGTTATTTTTTTAGAAAATAAACTTCGTCCTTGCAGATTTAACGGAACAACAACCCACGGTAGAAAGCGACTAGGAATAAAGATATCAAGATAATGTTACAATCAACGAAGTTTTGTTGCACGCAAAAGAACAACTAGTTCAGTAACCATTACAGTTTACTATTTGGCGGCGTGCCATCGTGTGTTTTCACTTACCCGTATTAAGATATAAAAACAATTTGGGTAAATTTAATACAACATAAGGATACATACACACCTTTAGGTACATTTATACATTCATGAATACACTTACACGTGAAATCCTTGTAACAGAACTGTACATTATTTGCCTTGTTATGTGCGATCAGAAATCGAACCCGTAACCCTATATAAATGGACTGCAAATGTGTAAGAAACATACGATATACCTATATACCTAACAATATCATCTATACATATAATAAAACTGTAACTAACCGCTGTCTGTACATGGCAAATATATTTAAAAATTCATAATAGGATGCCTTTATATACGCAAGAGAACCCAAAACAATGTTTTTTATTTTGTCTGTTTGTCTGTATGTCTGTATGTTTATGCATGGTAATCTCAGAAACGGCTTATCCGATTTGTATGTAGTTTTCAGGATTATACTGTTATGCGCTTCACTTAACATTTATTCGTTTATATTACACTTAAATTTTTTCATTGAAATCGGTTAACAAATAAAGAAGTTATGTCGATTTATTTTTTCAAAACTTACGAAATCTGCGCGTAGGAAGTAGCGGACACAGCTATATTATATATATCCATATTTTATAAGACCGGAGATATTACTAATATTTTTTCCAAACATTCCTTTATTCTTCCGTTTCCCGTGTAATTTTTTACAATATTTACTGTTAGTGACAAAAAAAGGAAGAAGAAAGGAAAAATCATAAAAGAAATGCCAACTGCAACAAGTAATATAATGTTAAGGTGTATAAAAATTAACAAAATGAATAATAAATATTTTAAATAAAAATATAAATCAATTTATAATAACAAAACAATTTATTTTTATTTTTATTTCTCGACCATTATTAGTCATAATTTTTATCATCCCTACTTCTAAGATTAGTTCTATATTTTAACAAATTAAACTTAACACTTAAGTGCTATTTTTACCTTTCATACTAATTTAAAATAAGAGCATTACTCATTAAAATAATTTAACAAAATATTTCTTATATTCTGCCCAACAGGTGAAGGGCATCATTCATTAAGTCCGGTCAATTATATTATTTCTATGATTACTAGCACATTGGTTTCTCATATTAGGTCTTTGAAACTGTCTTGGCAATATGATTAATGGTCAATTAATCATTTGGGCCATAACATAAATAAAATCTTTTACACGTTTACAGCAAATAAATCGTTATCAGCGTGAGTTCAAACAGTGTTCCGCGATAACTTTGATCTTGGATTCTGCGAATAGTATAGGAAATCTGAAACATTTTGAAGAACGGTACTTAAATGAGTTCAAAAACAAGAGTTGTATGGAAATGATATAGGTTACAGCTTTTTCCTTATAAATTAATTGATTTCTAAGATGTGTAATAAGGTAGACATGTATCCAAGTTCTGTAAATAACTTCCTAACTTTTTCATTCAGATGCTGGTGCACAAGTTCATATGTTTTTAAGATTAAAAAATCATACTATGAATGAAGTCTTGCTATGAAAAAAGTCCTCGTGTCCGGCAACAGCGACCTTGCTATGACGCGAAAGGAAAACCTCAAGACTAAACTTGCACACTATTAGACTTAAGACAAAAAGTTTTGTAAGGCGTGTATATTTTGCCAATCATCCCTTGGCTCGCGTGGCAGACTATGGCCTTAACCCTTTCATTTCAAGAGTAGACCGGTAACCAATAGTGGAAGGGAAAAAGGGTTGAGGACAATGATGATTGTTAAAGAATGAATGATAATCAAATTCAACATTCTATATATTAACATTACAAGGGTCAACATAATCGTTTCAGCGGCTTTGATTTCTTCATTTCATCTTAATTCCAAAAGTCTAACTTTCTAAGTTGAATTTACTCTCAATTCGAATCTCAAAACTTTTGCGCGAACGAGTCTTTTCATTCAAATGTCGGAGCGGTAACACTCATCATTGTTTGCTTTGGAACTTGAGTTCGGTAATCGCAGCAATTTGAAGCTGAGAATTTCATTTGTGGAGATCATCTGTAGCTGACCGCAAATTTCCATTTGTGGGTCTGTTCGATGGCGTACGGACGACTTTGTTCATTCACGTTATTACTTTGGCTTGACCGGTATTCTGCATGGTTAATTCTGAAACGCATTCAAATCTAACGTACCTTCGTTACATTCCCGCTGCTGGACATAGGCCTTTCTAATAGCACGCCACTGGCCTGTATCTTCAGCTATTGGCCAGCCAAAAACTGGCCATCCAACCACTGCCACCCATATTACGCATCTCGTCACTTTACCTAGCTGGGGAGTTTACTACGCTTCCTTTAGTATGTATATAAATAATATTATCACATATACACTATAAACGTATGCCGTGGCATAATTTTTAAATACAATATAGGTATGTACATAACTTTAACTTCTTGAAGTGCAAGTGAGTATCCAAACCAGTAAATGTAGATTCGTAGTGGTAATGACACGTTAATTAAATTCCTTACACTCCACACTAAAATAAAGTAGCCATAAAAGTTTATTTACTTGTTCATGTACCATTTGAGGGTGTCGATGTAACGACAAGTACGGAAAAGATAGCGGGTGCGGAGGCGGGAATTAATTGTGTGACGTTTTTGCTGGAAAATCCTATTTAAAGACGAATAATATATATATACAATTAATATATCTACATCATTCATCTTCATGACATGTAAATGTATTCATCGCATATATAACATAACAATATGTAATAAAATGTTATTATTGTTTTTCTAATACTAAGGTTTTCCATTAAGGGCGGGTCGATGGAAGGAATGACGCTGCCTATGGTCGTTTAGTTTTAGCTTCTGGGTCAGTTGTATGGATGCAGGCCCAAATCACGACGCTAAATTAGCCATGTTTTGGTCTGCGACAGGCCAAGTTTTTGTGAGCGACGTGGAATTGACTGCCTCGGATTCTGTTGCACACTCTCACGAACAGCGGCGATGTTTTCTGCAGACTGCATTTCGTTGATGTACGGCTGTTGGCTGATAGTTCACAGAGCCGATGGACTCGAATTTGGCCACCAAACGTTGAATAGTCCACTTGGAAGGACGACTATGTACCCCATAAAAACGTTGCTACTAGAGAACACCCATTTTGATGAAAAAATTTTTAATCATTTACACGTGCTGCTCGACACCGTAACTTGCCATGATGATTTG